>JAPYXV010001037.1:0-14517 GCA_028533065.1 Trachops cirrhosus | reverse complement strand
ATTCAAGTCCTTTGCCCATTTTTTAATTGGGTTTCTTGTCTTCTTCGAGTGGAGTCGTGTAAGTTCTTTATATATCTTGGAGATTAAACCCTTGTCTGAGGTATTGTTTAGTTGTTTATCTGTTTTCTTTTAGCTCACTGAGTATTTATATGACAGGTTTTTTTTTCTTTTTGGTCAAGCAGACAATAGATCTGTGTTTCTTTAGGGTTGGTTTCTGAAATTTTATTTTGTTCCTCTGAGTCATTTTCCTCTTTTTTTTTGTAATTTTTGGCTGTAATTTGGGCATTTGGAAAACAATAATCTCTCTGATCTTTGCTTGCTGTCTTTGCACAAGCCAAAACCACCAATCAGCCTGACTGAAATCCTAGGACCTTTTAAACCTTTCCTGATCTCTCACTCCCCTGACACCTGCCTGCAGAACATCAGTTCTCATGAGCTGTTTGCCTCTGTTTTCAGTGTGGTTTTCAAACCCTGGCACTGGTCTTGTCAGTACTCCAAGTCATACAAGAGAGAAACCAATCCCTCAAGCAGCCCTCAAGTAGGTCAGAACATTGGATACACACTTAATTCTTTTTTTTCATCCTGAGGGAGGAGCCCCCATAAAGGGGTTTCCTTCCACTTGTGCCATGCTGTGCTGTGTGGGAAGGGACATGAAAGGGCATGCCAAATACTGTCATTTTCCTACTGTATTTATGAGGATCTCTTCTTGGTTTAATATGGCTTAGGAGCTGTAGCTTCTCATCTGGTCTCCAGAGTTTTCACAGAAATATTCTAGTCCATGTATTGCTATTAACTTTATGTCTCTATAAGGAAAGGAGGACCTGTAGCTTTCTAGTCTGCCATCTTGCTGGCATCACTACACACTGTATTTGATGTGGCCGCTGCAGCTATTCTGTCTTCAAAGCCCCAGGAAGGTAGAGTTGTTTCTGGACTGCAGAAGATTTTGAGGATTGGTGGGAATTGTCATGCCTTCCCTAGAAATCTCCCTGGAAATTCCATCTGCGAGACCTGAGCCCCACATTCCAACTCTAGCAGCCTCCTCTGGCTCCACAGCACCCCTAGTTGTCCCTGATATACAGCAGGTAGCTCTTGTCAGATATGCCTCACCAAGGTTCATCTTCCCCAGGTGACCTGTGGCTTTTCTCTCCCCAGTGCCCTAAGCCTCAGGAGCTGCTCCACATTGCCCAGGAACTTCTGCACACTGAGGAAACCTACGTGAGGCGGCTGCACCTGCTAGACCAGGTAGCCCTCCTAGCTGGGGCATGCCTTTGTCTACTTCCAGAGTTTCAGTTAACAGTTTCACAGGGAAACTGCCTATCTTAGCATTGGCTAGTCCTTACATTTGGAATACAAATGACTGTACTAAAATTCAGACAAATTTAAGTCTCCTCCAGAAACTTGTAATTTTTTCTTTCAGAGCTATGACACAGGTCTTGTATGATACCCTTGGAGGCCTTTACTCCTGGTAGTCACATTATATGAGCATGTAAATGGCCTCTGGATATCTTTCTGCATAAATAATTGGGACTGTGGGTGACACTTTCTCTGTTCATGTAGCAACATAGGGTTAATGAGCACAGGAAGTAACTCCAAAGGAATCTTTGTTGCTCACAAGCAGAGAAAGAAAATTAGGAACTCCCATTTCCCATGAGAGGTAGATGGAGGAAAGATGGCTCATGTGGAGGGGACTGTCCTTGCCTCACTCCCAATCCTTAGCCATAAGTAAGCTTGCTTTAAGACTGTAAGCTTGCAATAAGGCCATAAGGTTGTTTGAGCCACTTCGATGAAATGGGAGGATCCTATTGATGGTGACCCACACTCAGTGACAATTATGTGCCCAGGTTTTCTGCACCCAGCTGACAGAAGCAGGAATTCCTCTGGAAGTCACCATAGGCATCTTCTCTAACATCTCCTCCATCTATCGCTTCCATGGACAGTTCCTCCTGCCTGAGCTGCAGACAAGGATCACAGAAGAATGGTGAGTGTGGCTTGCAGCACCTGGGAAGTGGGGGACCAGCATCTCCAAGGGAGTTTGGCTTCAACAGAGTTGACAGTTGAGTGTCCTGGTGATTTTGTCACAGTGTTTTTGTTTTTTTAATTTTCTTTGCCAAGTGGCCTCTATCTCTGGAGTTTTATGATCTAAAGCCAGGCAGGCACTTATCTCATGATGTTCTGCGCTCCTCCACAAGGTCCTGGGCCAATCTTGACCCCACCAACTCCACTGCTACTTAGTGTCTCCCAGCCTTAGCTTCTTCATTTGCAAATTAAAGGGACTTTAATACCTGCTTAGGGTTTCATGGGATTTAAAGGGGTTTAGACATCTGCAAGCACCAAACAGCCAGCAAACAGTGCTAGCTGATTCATTTTTCCTCCTAGGGTATACTCCACCTTTGCTTTAAAAATTAGATTCTCCCCCTCAATAATACACCTTGGATCCTTCCACTGTCCCTGGGGGCTGTCCTTTTGTCCCTATGCCACTTCTGTTCATTCTTAGCTCAGCTGCAAGTCATGATAATAAAACATCACAGACAGGGCCCCCACCTGGCCTTTTTCCACTTCATGTGATTTCTGCTCTGTCCTGAGTACTGCTCCAGCTTTGTTTTGCTGGCCTGGCTTGAGCCAGTGTGCTGTTCTCCTTTAGCATCAGGAACACCAGAAGCCTGCCCCCTCCAAGGTGCAACCAGGCCAGGGAGAGCCAAGCCAGGGTTGGATTGAGAGGATGTCCCCTCCCCTGTAAGGCTCAGCCAGATGCTATGTCAATTTGAAGCTCTTTAGAGGGGCAGGCTCCACCTATAGAGGAGGTGTCACCAGGCCATAGGGTTAAAGCTCAGGGGCTGGGCTTGTTTTCTGGCTCACATAGTCCTTATGGATATAAATGGGTCTTCTCCTCCAGGCCCTGGAGAGACTGTTAGTGCATAAATGCCCATGCAGTCCTGATACAATATGGTGTAGGAGTTCAACATTTGCCTGCTCTCTTTGCAAGTGGGGGGTAGAGCTTTGAGTGAAATCCCAAGTGCACATTTCCAGTGACATTGCAGTGGATAGCTTGCACGTGTGCCTTTATTCTTCTTTTTGTTAATTTACTTAGGCTAAATACCCATCACAGTTCTAAGGTCAAAGAGTATTAATATATTTTTATGCTTTTTGAAACTTATTTCTAAGTCTTTGTCCAAACCATTATCAGTAGTGTGGAGTACTGCTCTTCCATGATGGTGCCAACCTTGGGTTTTCCCACTGCTTCTAATCTTTTCTCATTTCAGGGAATAAAACAGAGTTTCTTTGCTTCTCCTTGATAACTGTGGCCCATCATGAGAGTGGTTCCCCATTACTACCACCTGGTTTTGAGCAATGGTTCTGCACCTGCACTGCTGAAATGGTTTATATGATCCTCTCATTTGCCATGCAGTAATACACTATTTTTTACTCCATGTGATACAGGGAAGGAAACTAAAGCTCATGCAAGGTAACAAGTTTGCTTACTGTCACACAGAGCTGCAAGTCAGGCCATCCTCTCATAACACCCTGGTGAAGTCCCTGTCCCATTCTGACCCCTCACCTGAGTCATTTCTCTGATGATCTCACTCCCCCATGAAGGGACATGAACCCTCGGTTTGGGGACATCCTGCAGAAGCTGGCCCCCTTCCTCAAGATGTATGGTGAATATGTCAAAAACTTTGATCGGGCTGTGGAGCTGGTAAGTGCCTGGACCCAGCGCTCGCCACTGTTCAGAGACATCGTCCACAGCATCCAGGTAAGGGCCCTGCCATGGTCTCAGGGGCAGAGCACTAGATTGGTGTTTTCACATGGAGAAAATTGATACCATTGTGGGATATGTCTGGATGCTCTATTGATGCTTTGATTCTTAAAATAACTTTCAGAGACAAATAATTTTTTTTTACCGGGGGGAAATCATGGTTCAAAGAGGCTGTGTGGTCTGTGTTGTCACAAACTACTGTAGACAGAACCTGGATCCAAATGCCAGTTCTTCCTCCACACTGTTCCTCAATGGCTAGAGCAGGCAGTTAGGAAGATGTTACATTGATCTTTCTTTTTCTGCAAACAGCCTGTTCACATTTGGCTGCTGTTATCTCCTGCTGTATTGCCCTTTTTCTTATTGATTCACAACATTTTTATGTTAAGAGTGTTAGCTGTTATCTGTCATATGTGTTACAAATAATTTTTTCTCATTGACTTTTATTTTTTAATTTTATTTAGGAAGCTGATTTTTATATAAAATTTTTGGTTTTTAATTAGCCACATTTGCCAATTTTTAAATAAAGTTATGCTTTAAAAAATAAATTTATTTCTCACCCTCAAAGTTATAGAAATTATGTTTTCTTCTAATGTAATGTATGGCTTCATTTTAAAAATTAAAAATTAAAAATGTTATTCCAGAATAGTTTCCTGGTACATTGTGAGAATGTTCCAGGTATGAGATAAGAATCTAGTTTTATTTTTGTGAAGTTAGCCACTTGTCCCAATGTCACTAGTATACACACACACACACACACATTCCTCAGTGTATCCTGGAGGGTTAATGCGTACAGAGATTCTCTGTGCTAAGGGTTTAGAGACCAGACTTAGGTTTGGGGTGGCCCCTCCATAACTTTCTAATTTTTCTCAGATCCTCTGTCATCAGGTCAGCTGTGATTTCCTAGTGTCCCTCAGCATCCCTGTCCCTCCCCAGAAAGAACAGCTCTGATACTGAATTCTTCCTTCTCCCTTCTGCCTGCACCTGCTGAACACTTACCCCCTCACTTGTTTCTGGACACTCGCAGCTCTCCCCACAAAACAGTTTCCTCCAGCCTCCCTGAGCTGTGCATGTGGCTTACCCACAGCCCTGAGTGACTGGAGACCAGACGCTCATGCTGTCTCTGTCTTCAGGGGCTGATCACCCAATAGCAGGGCTAACTGGGGTTGGCCCATGCAAGGCATCCTAAGGATGGAGGTTTAGGCTGGTGTGAGTGCCATGGTCCCACACTGCTGTCAAATTGACAGGTGGAGAACAAAGCCCCATTTCCTGGGACATAAATTACAGCACCATCTCCTTCCCCAGGAAGTGTGTACCTGTGTGGTTTTGTTAGAGTTCCCTGTTAAGTTAACTGCTGACCTTGGAGAGGCATTTCGAGGGGAACTGTGGACCCACCCCCGGGCCTTATAGACCCAAACTCCCCATGGCTCCACTATCCTCCCCAGCCCAGATGCCTGCATTTGTTATTTTTCTTTTCTCCTCCTGCATTTCTTAATAATAATAATAATAATAATAATAATAATAATAATAAAAAACTATAATTGAGGAAGTTGAGATCTGTCTAATTTGCATGGGGCAATTGGTATCTGATTTGGTTGTTTTGAGGATGAAGAGAAGAAAAGACAAAATCAGGTTTCACTTGGTGTGCTTCCCCATTCACCAGCCAGCAACAACTGTCTAGACTCCAGAAGGAAGGAGGGCATATTCTGCGGACCTGCTTCTCCTTGATATAGCAGCTGCAAACCTCACATTCACAGTGTCCCAACCTGATGAGATGCTATGCTTCCTATTGTCCCACTTCTGCAGGATGCTCATTTGATTCAGGGCATGTCTGCCAGACCTTTCCATGGTAAAGTTAAATTTTTCCCTATTAGTAAGTTTCTTGTAGGGAGATGTTTTGAGATGGTATAACGCCCTGTTCCTCACCCTTCTGGGTACATCTTGCCTGAAACAACTGTTTGTATGGTGGCTGCAGACTAATGCTCTTCCAGCCCTGCTAGGTCCAAGGCATTCTGAGCTCACTTCAGCTGGAAGCCATTTTGTTCCAGGCCCTGAGCTAGGCAAGGGTGACAGGTGTGTGTGGGGGTGTGTGTAGCGGGGGTGATGAATGGCTTGTGTGAAAACCTGGATGACTGCAGTGACTCTCCAGGTAGACACAGGGGTGGGATAGATTCTGTATGAGGCAGGCAGGCCTATCAGCCAAGACACAGGTGCTGGCACATTCATCAGGGGAGGAAGAGAGAGCAGCACAGGCAGGGGCCCTTGTGGGTAAGCACAGAGATGGCAGGTGACAGTGTTCAGCACATGTGGTCTGGAGTACAGATGCCCCATTTGGTCTGGAGGAGGTTCTAAAGGGCCAGAAGGAGGGTTATGTTTAAGAAAGAGGGTGGGAGCCTGGGAGCAGTGCTGGGCAGGGGCAACCAGAAGGGTCTCAGCCAGTCACCCCACCCTACACTCACTGTCATGTTCATAGGAAAGGAATAGATGGCATTAGGCATGGTCCCTAAGGATTCCCTGTAGGGAGTGTTGGGGAAGCTCCTGACTTCCCAGTGTGGGGAAGAGGCTCAGTTCAGGCCCCTAGGTGAATGTGAGTTGGGAAGTCTCTCATGAGGGAAGGAGATGGTCTTTGTCCAAGCTTTTATTTTCTCCACCAAGGATGTATATAAAAGAGTCAGCACTGAGTCTAGAGAAGCCCATCCGGGTTCTCTGTCCTTGCTCCATTGCTCAACCTTTCCAAGCACAGTTCCCCCTGCTACAATATATGGTCTGCAGTCAGCAGGTGCAGATGCTCTGGGCAACCTCCTGCATGGCTTGAAGTAAGGGTGGAGCCCAGGTTCACACGTTTGCCCACAGGTGGCTTGCACTGTCTGTCTTTCCTACAGAAGCAGGAGGTATGCGGGAACCTGACGCTGCAGCACCACATGCTGGAGCCTGTGCAGAGGGTCCCCCGCTATGAACTGCTGCTCAAGGACTATGTGAAGCATCTCCCAGCTGATGCTCCAGACCGGAGGGATGCAGAAAGTGAGCAGAGCCACCACTTGGCCATTGGGCTCCTGGGAAGTGGGAGCAGGGGCACCTGCCAAAAACCTATGTTGAGAAGGAGACAGAGAGAAAGAGACACAGACAGGGAGAGATTGAGACAGAGACATATACAGAGAGACAGAGGGAGAGAGAGAGACTGAGATGGAGAGATATTGAAAAAATAGAGACAGAAGCAGAGAGTCAGAGACAGAGAGAGACAGACAGAGACAGAGAGAGAGGGGGAAGGAGAGGAAGAGGGAGAGGGAGAGAGCTCCAAGTGTCCCCTAAACATATTTTGGCAAGTGACTGAGCATCTCTGAGACAGAAGAAGATGCCCCTGCTCCCACTGCAGTGTGAAGGGCAGACACAGGTTCTGGGGATAAGCTACTAAGTGTTGGCAATGCTTAGGCCTCAGGAAGGGCCTCACTGGGTGGCAGGGGTCACTGCTGGCCCAAGGATAATGACTAGCACACAGTACAGGGCAGGGGCTACCCATAGAATGAGGTGCTAGCTCCCCAGGCCCCAGTAAATGAGGTATGTCTTGTAGGGTCACTTCCCCCTCTCCCAGCTAGCCAGGCCTCTTGAGCAGCCCCAATACCCTGGGAAATGGGAGAGCAGGGTAAAACATAATTCTTAGCCTCACTGGTCCAGGATGTGTATGGAGCCACCAGGCATCCTGTAGCCTAATTCCAAATCTTCCTCCTGCAGGGTCCTTGGAGCTCATCTCCACTGCTGCTAACCACTCCAATGCTGCCATTCGAAAAATGGTGAGTGAGGAGGTGACTCCTGGACGATATCTGAGGGACCTACAGTATGATGAAGGAAGAATGTGGAGTGGGCCAGGAGCCATCAGTGTGTATGCACACTACACACAAACACCTGTTCCCAGGTGGGCTTTATCAACATGCACACACATACACAAACAAACACATGCACACACCTGTCCCTAGGTGGGCTCCATCAATGTGTATGCACATGCATCTGTCTTCAGTTGGGCTCCATCGTCATGCACATATATACCTGTTTCCAAGTTGTCTCCACTGCTGTGTACACCGTCCCACCTGTCCCCAGATGGGCTCCATCAGTGTGCACACGCACCCACATGTCCCACAGGACAGACAAGAGCTCTGTTGAGAACTAGACAGGCCTGCCTCATACTAGCTCGATGATTGTTGGTATGTTATTTAGCACTCTGTGCCTCAGTTTCCCCATCTGTAAAACACAGTTACTGACAGAACCTGTCTCATTGGGCTGTTGTGGGGAGTAAATCACTCCATATAAAATGGAACAGGACTGGGCACAATATTAGCTCTCAGTGTTCCCATAACTTTTCCATTTATTCAAGCTGTTTCAATCAGTTCTGTTGGCTATAACAAAATACCACAGACAGGGCAACTTAAACAACACACATGTATTCTACCAGTTCTGGAGGCTAAGAGTCCCAGATCAAGGTGCCAGCAGATTCAGTCCTGGCTTGCAGGTAGCTGCCTTCTCACTGTGTCTTCACATGGCAACATGTGAGAGAGAACAACAAAGCTTTCTGGGTCTCTTCTTATCAGGCTCTAACCCCATCATGAGCATCTGCTTTCCCAACTGTGGCCTTATCTAAACCTAATTATCTCCAAAGATCAGACCTCCAAATACAGCCTAAAGGTGGAAGAGACATGTCTTCTTGTGGATCTAACACCTGTGGTTAATGGAGTTGTGGGTAAGGAGACCACTTTGAGCCCACCCCAATACCCTGTGACTCAGGTGGCTCTGTCCTGCACACTGTCCAGCTCTCCAGGCCACTGCAGTTCCCACCCAGCTCCGGTGTCTGTCTCCCAATCCTGAGAGCTATTTACCTTCACACAAGCGCTGTTTTTTTTCTTTTCCAATTACAGTTTGCATTCAATATTATTCTGTAGGGCACTTTTGTTTTTTAGAGGAAAAAGAAAGTGAATTTTTTTTAAATCCCACATTTCTCAAAAGGAGAATTGAGAAGTGGGCAGCTTGTTTTGGGACAACTCTTGTTATGTGTGTTCTACTTCCAGCATCCTCGTTACCTATCTGTCCCCAGGTCTGGGTCTGGGGCCCCTGGCCCAGATTGGCCTGAGGTCAGGTCCACTGTAGAGTACCCATGGCAACCCTAAACAGGCCACATTTTACTCTGGGTCTTTTAAAAATCTTATTTCCCTCCTTTTTCTCACCTAAGACTAAATCTAATGAAGGAGGGAAAGCTGCTTTGCAGAATTCCATGGTCATGAGCCCATACAGAGCCTGTGGACATGTTGGGGAGCTTCCATGGGCCAACATCACTGAGGGGATGGGCAGCACCTGGGGCCTCCCATTCGGTTGGACTCCCATTCCACTTGTAGCACACCTACTGCATGGTGGTTCTTTATCCAAGTCCAGTGAGGCCTCTGCCCCCTAGGAGTGACAGGTGAGAGGCTCCAGTGGGAGACCCCCGTGAAAACCCAGGGGGTGGCCCTAGGGATTTATCAGTGTGTGCTCACTGGTGTCTCTTCATGCTTTCATCCATTCCCACTTACCCTGAACCCCAGCCTCTACAACCTCCCCAAGCCTCCTCAAGCCACCAGTCTCCCTGGTCTTTGATCCATCCTTCTCCACCTCAGAGATTCTAAGGGGCACCTATCTTACCATTCTTTGTTCAGAACCCTCCTGGATTGCAACTGCCTCCCAAGTACAAACCAGCTCTCCTACATACCAGGTGAATGCCCAGCCCCCCAGTACACACTATGTGTATGCCAAGCATTCACAACATGCCAGATGCACACCCAGCCCACCCAGTACTTACCAGGTGAATGCGTTAGGCCCCCAGTACATACCAGGTGCACACCAGGCTACCCAGTACATACCAGGTGCACTCCCAGCCCCCCAGAACACACCAGGTACACTCCCAGCCTCTGAAGTAAATGCCAGATACACAGTCCCCTACCCAGTACACACCAGATGCACACCCAGCCCCTCAAGTAAACACCAGGTACATGCCCACCATACCCAATATATACCAAATGTATGCCAAGGACCCAAATACATACCAGGTGCATACCTAGCCCACTTAGTACACACAAGGTACATGCTCAGGCCCCCCAGTACACCCCAGGTGCTCTTCAAACCCTCCAGTACATACAAGACCCTTCAGTCCTGCCCTCTAGTCCTCTTCACTTTCAATGCCAGCTCTCCTCCTGCCCCCCTGCCACACCCACATGTGCCATCTGTTTCTGTACCGAAAGCACAAGAGCCAGCCAAACGAGCCTGCCTCTGAAGTGTGCAAGCTGAGACTGGTCAGGTCCAAGGGCAGTAGCTGTTGCAGCATGGTGGGTCAATGCTCTGTATCACTGGGTTGGGGTTCCTGCAGGCCCAGTTCAGCCTCTGCCGCATTCACTCCTTTGCTCCTGGCTCAGGCCCCAGCTGGTAGCAGTGACAAGTCAGGGCCCATGACCTCTTGGCTCAGAGCTGGGGCCATAGCTGCTGACTATCTCCCATCACTCCCCAGGGGCACTTGTGGGTCATGTGACCTCCCAACCAGTTGTGAGGCCAGAGGGAGATAAGCTGCAGATTGGCAAAGGTCTGGTCTCATGATGGGCCTGATGGAGCAGGAAACAAGGCAAGGTACCAGAAGAGGAAGGATTGTTTGAGGTAAAAGGTGCAGCTTCCTGACATGTCTCCCTAAAGGCTTTCATTGAAGCCCCATAGAAGGAGCTGGCATGCAGTGCAGAGGCTGAGAGGGCTGGTTTCAGTTCAGCTGAAACACCTCCAGCATGTCACCTGACTTCTCTGTGCCCTAGTTTTTTTTATCTGTAAGTTGGGGATAATAACGGCACCCACCTAAGAGGGTCAGTGCTAGAACTACATGAGCTAATACCTATATTGTGCGTGGAACACTGCCCAGCATATAGCAGCAGCATTAGCTGTTGTTGTCATTTATGGTTCTGTGAACTTCTAGATGTCTTTCAGTGCTCAACTTGAGCATTAGTTACCCCATGTTTTCCCTCTTACCCCACCAGTAGTTTCATTGTCCTGTCTTGGTTCTGAACCATGCTTGCATGGCAGGGATCCACTCACCTCTGGTCCCCAGCAGACTTACAGGCCTCCAGTCTCTGTGGCTATGCAGCTGCCTGAGCCCTGTGTCTCTTGCAGGAGAAAATGCATAAGCTCTTGGAAGTATACGAGCAACTGGGTGGGGAGGAGGACATTGTCAACCCTGCCAATGAGCTGATCAAGGAGGGCCACATCCAGAAGCTATCGGCCAAGAATGGCACAGCCCAGGACCGCCACCTATTCCTAGTAAGCCTCACCCCATCAGGCCACACTCAGCTCTGCCTAACTCCATACCAGCCCAGCCCAAGAGCCACTACACACCTCCTCCCTGGGATGCCTTCTCTATGGGGTAGTTTGGCAGCCTGCCTGCCCCTTACCCTGCCTTCTCTGTCAAAGTTCAACAGCATGATCCTTTACTGTGTGCCCAAACTGTGGCTCATGGGCCAGAAGTTCAGTGTTCGGGAGAAGATAGACATTTCAGACCTCCAGGTGGGTGAACCCCTCTTTTCCTCCCCACTTCCCTGGGAAGGCACAAATCAGGGTGGGGATACAGTCTCCAGCTCCTGCTGTGCACATGACCACTGGCCAACTTCTCTAAGCCTGTATAGTGTGACCCAGACATGGCTGGACTGTCTCTGAGGGTGCCTTGGCCTATCGTCCTGGGCTGGGTGGGCAGGATCCCCTGTCCCTCTACTTTGCCCATCTGCCAGGCCACTGTGGGCTTTATGCTCAAAGGGTGAAGGATGGCACTAGGAACTTGGCTGACCCCTGTGCCCTGTGAGGTCAGCACTGCAAACCCCATTTACAGACCTAAAGGTAAAGCTTGGGGTGAATGCCTGATCCCCACCCATGCTCTTCCCACTCCTGCACCACCTCTGTGCCCAAACAAGTTTCTATAGGTACCTGTGCCTGAGATCCAGACAACCTGTTGTCCTTGCTGTCCCAGTTCCCTGAGCCCGTCAGTGTCTCCTAGCATGGAGGCTCCAGGAGCTGGAATCAGTTTCCCCTCTGGGGAAAGACTGTGAATTAATAGGTGATCAAAAATATAATGGCTATCATAAATAAAACAACAGACAACAAATGTTGGAGAGGTTGTGGAGAAAAAGGGCCCCTAGTGCACTGTTGGTGGGATTGCAGACTGGTACGACCACTGTGGAAAACAGTATGGAACTTCCTCAGAAAACTAGAAATGGACCTGCCCTTTGATCCAGCAATTCCACTGCTGGGACTATATCCTAAGAACCCTGATACACCAATCCAAAAGAACCTATGCACCCCAATGTTCATAGCAGCACAATTTACAATAGCTAAGTGCTGGAAACAACCTACGTGCCCATCAGTAAATGAATGGATCAAAAAGCTATGGTACATTTACACAATGGAACTCTATGCAGCAGAAAGAAAGAAGGAGCGCATACCCTTTGCAATAGCATGGATGGAGCTGGAAAGCATTATGCTAAGTGAAATAAGCCAGGCATTGAAAGACAAATACCATATGATCTCGCCTTTAACAGGAACCTAAACAACAAAACAAAGAAACAAGTAAAATACAACAAAAGACACTGAAATAGAGGACAGGTTGTCAGAGCCCAGAGGTGAGAGGGGAGGGAATTTCAGGGAAGAAGGGAAGGGTTTACAGGAACAAATATAGAGGACACATGGACAAAACTAGGGGGTTGGAAATGGGAGGGTTGGGTGGGTGGGCTGGACTGGGAATAAAGGATAGAAACTGTACTGAATAATCTAAAATAAAAAAAATTTAAAAAAACTAAACAAATATAATGGCTATATCAAAGTATTTAAATAGTTCTAAAAAGTGAAGTTTTGCCTTAGTGATACAAGAAAAATCCCTTCTTACCTTGAAATTCTCTGAATCCATGTTTAAGAAATACCATTAAAAGTAATGATTAACTAGAGAAAAACTAGGTTCTGTCCCAGAGTTAAAAGAACACTTTTCTAGTGTTTCTCTGTTAAAAAAAAAAAAGGCAGTGTGTGTAATTAACTAACTGGGTGTGTTAAAGCAGAGTTTCTCAGTCTTGGGCTCTTTGGGAAAGTTCTCCTGTGAGTCCCAATGAAGATCCTAAGCAGGTGAGGCCCATATACCTCACACGCAGGTGCTGGTTCTGACGGCCACCTGCCTAAGGGTGACATCTAGCCAGGGAGCTCAGGTATTCATTCCTGCAGAGCAGTGGAGATCATCCTGGCCATTCTCCTAAGAGTCCCGTCCCTCTGTCAGGTGTCATGCCTGTGGGTTCCTTGGTGGAGAAATGCTCGGTTTGTCCAGGGGCTGGCTGCTGACTTCCCAGGAATCCCAGAGGGCAGGCAGGTTTGGCAGATGAGAAGTCCTAGGCACTCCTTCACAGGATGGTCCACCCTCCCCCACAGACTTGCTCACAGAACAGCTGTCCCCCAGCCATGACCTTGAGCCAGGCACCCAGCAGATACACTGAAACACCTCTGCCCCCTCCTCAGAAAAGACCTCCATGTCTGAGAGCATGAAGCCACAGCTCAAGGTCTGCTAAGTGACTGGCTGTTCTGTTTTGTCCTTCGTCATGTGCCTTTAGGTGCAGGATATCAGCAAACCACACTCAGCCCATACATTCATCATAACAGGAAGGAAAAGGTCCCTGGAGCTACAAACCCGGTAGGCTCAGCTGTGTTAGTGTCTGTTGCAGTGTGAATTGAGTATATTTGACCTAGAATTTTAGCAGATGTCTTCTTTTTCTAAACCAGATAAGCTTGCTATGTGTTTTTATTTATTGATTGTGTTCACTTATTTTTGGTTTAAAATGTGACAGAATAAGGGCAAGTCAATGAAAGTTAAGCCTCTGCCTACCTGTTTCTCCCCACAGTGGACATTCTTAACCATCCCTTAAATATCCTTCCAAAATTTCTGTGCTCATTCATATGTATCTATTTGTAAAATCACAGATGACTATTTACTGTATAGCCTATTCTGCATCTAGCTTTTTTCTTAATTTATCAGATATCATCTTAATCTGAGCACCATTTCCTAAAGTAGTGTAATTCTTCGTTATGATCATTGATCAGTTCTCACTGACATGCACCTAGGCTCCTCTGGGGTATTGCTGTCTCATTTTCACACCAGGCTTCGTGCATATGTGCATTCTATCTGTCAGATGGACTCCTGAAATAGAATTGCTGGCTATTGGGTAGCATGTCTGCTTTAAGTTTTTGTAGCTGTTGTCAAAATATCCTGTAAGGCAGCACCAGGGTTGTGCTCTGACTAGTGGCAACATGTGGGAGATCCCTCCTCTAAATTCTACTGAGGACCTTTGTAATAACCCCTTGTGGCCAAAGGAGGCATTGATTTACATCCAGGAAAGAGGGCTCTGCATACCACACCTGCCTGCACCTAGACATACCTGTCCCTTGTTGCAACCACCAGCCAGTGGTGATCGCAAAAGTTGCAGGTGCTCGCGAGACACGAGAAAAATATACACACAGACTACCAAGTCCTGTGGAGGAATAGGGACAGCACGGCTACCCTCTCAAGGGGAGGGTGCCTCCGAGTGGCCTGGCCACTCTCTCAAAGGAGAACGCCCTGCTATCCCGCCTGAGCAGGCTTTTATTAGGTAGTATTGGATACAGAATGTGGATTATCATCTAGCAGGGCAGATCAAAAACAGGTAGATAGTTCAAAGAGCTCATGCTGAGTTTTGGGGCTGTTATTACCTAAC
>JAPYXV010001036.1:0-14519 GCA_028533065.1 Trachops cirrhosus | reverse complement strand
CTATGGAGCAACTTGGAATTTCACACACTGCTGGTTGAATTGGAAATTGTCTCAACCACTTTGAAAAAACTAGGAATTTCTACTAAGCAATAGCCTATGACGCTGCAATTTTAACGTTAGTTACATCTTTACAAAAAAATGCATACACATACCTGGGCTATAAAAGAAATATACAGTCATGAATGTTCATAAGAGAATTATTAGTAATAAAACAAAACTAGCAATATCCCAGATGTCCAACAAGTAGAACAGATGTGTACATTTTGAAGTAGTCATATAATAAAATTCTATAGAGCAATAAAAATAAACTATGTTTTACATGCAAATTCATTGTTACAAGCAAAAACATGAATACAAGGTGCAGTAAAAGTAGGTTTGCAATTGTCTGGAAAATAATACAATAATTAATAATACAAGAATAAACTCTGTGTTTTGCATACTCACAACTGTAAACCTACTTTTTCCCACCTTGTATGTCTCACCAGAAAGTTTAAGAAACCTGATACCAAAAGGTACATACTCTATAATTCCATTCATATAAATTTCAAAAATGCCCAAAACTATTCTATAAAGCCTTAATGCCAGAGTAGTGGCTACATGTGCAGACCAGCAAGGTGGTAGTAATTGGGAAAATCTGGAAGAGGAAATTTCAGGTGCTGGCAAGGTTCTTTATCCTGAACTGAGTTTTAATTTTATGGGTGTAAATTCTTTGTTATAATTCATTGAGCTGACCCTTTTCTGTTCACTTTACTGTATTTCTGTTATTCTTAATCAAAAAGGTTTTTTAAAAAGCAATACAGTGCTTTATTGAAAGTAAACATCTTAGTTTCATCACCATTCAAATGTGCATAAATCAGAATTTTAAAATACCTTAGTTTAGAAATATTGAGTTCATTTTAGTACCAAAAGTTATCTCCCTAAAATAATATAAGCAAACCAAAAGAAAAATTGAGTACATAAATCCAGCATGCAGTTTACAAGACTTTCATTAAAGTATATTGCTTTAATGAATAAACTAATATGTAATAGAAAAATTTATGTAATATAATAATCTATTACATTAATGAGTCTCAGAAATACATAAATTTTATTTATAATATCCTCAGCAATCTTGCCTGATATATCTAGCAAATCTGTACTTTCAGTAACCATGACAATTAAGTACTCTCAGATTAGATGTCTTAGGAGAGAATTACTATTTATGGTTTGTGATACTCGGAAGCAAAATTAGGGCAGAAAGGCACAAAAACTTCCGATGTTTAATTAAAACTTAATATAATGTATTTTCAAATGGCACATTGTAATTGCTTAATTCATGTTTGGGAAACTGCCCATGTAAATCACTGTAGTGAAAGACCATTTTGTTGAGATACCTATAAATAAAAGATATATGTTTACAATAATTTAATCTCTTGTTTTGATACTAAGTATATTTAGGAGTCTAGGGATAAATACTGATCGCCTAAAACAGAGAAAATTTAAACTGTGACTCACAAAATACTAAAGCCAGATATCACAAGAGGCACAATGACCCAATGATTAACTTAGTCTCAGGAGTCAGATAACCTGAATGTGAATTCTGTCTTCTCTAATCATTAACTTCTTAATTTCTCTAATTTTTCTCATTTGTAAAATGGTCAAAATAAATAAAATCCACTTCACTACATTTGGTTAGTTATGGGACAATGCATGCAACACATTTATAGAGAAGAAATCATTTGCACAAGTCAAAGGAAAATCAGCCTTATACCTCAGTATTTTCAACTTTCAAACTAGGCTAGATCACTGCTCTAGGTAAGTATCCAACTATTTTTCATAAATTTCTTTTCAACAATTTCACTACTTTTGAAAAACATATTTGACTCATCTGATTCTCTAAGACTGCATAGAAGCTAAGCCAAACTGAAAAGTTGAATATTGTCACTTAATTCAGAATATCTAGAAAAAGTATTTTAATAGTCTAGTTTTAAAAGATGAGAAAAGAACATTGTAATTGTCACCAAAAATAAAAATAAATACACTCTGAAGCAAAAAAAAAGTGTAATATGGGTGTGTGTGTATAGTCTAATTAACCAGTCAAGTAAATAAGTAAAAGATTTTAAAATATGTTTAAACCCAAAATTGTGGTCAGCAGGTTTCTTCTCAGATCATTAAAAACCTGAGTGAAAACTATAAATAGGTATTGGTACAGTGTATTCTCACTGGATTGCTCAGGACTCTCAGTGGATTGATTGTTAATATCAACACCAGTATCTTTGCCTGGAAAAAATGGTAGCAGATGGCCAGCATCTCAGGAAATGTTTTGGCTAAGCACAATCCACCAAACATGCAACTATTTTTTTCAAGCTACACCACTATTATATGATCTTAGGCAAGTGACTGACCTCTCTGAGCTTGTTTCTTTATCTGCTAAGTGTAGCTAATCATGTATTTCAATCTAACTTTCAGAATTGTTGTGAAGGATCAAATGAGTTTATGCATGTAATCACACTTTATAAACTACTGAACATCATATCATGAAAGACCTTTTCATTAAAAGGAAAGGGGTATAAATTATTATATCTTTATTATAAAGAGAAGGGGTATAAATTTTGCCGATATTTAGCTCCATTGCTGTTTACTTTATATATTTACATTATCCATGTACCTATATATTTCTTCTTCCTTCTAAAATGGAATCATATAAAAGAGTTTCCTACTAATTTAAGATTTGGGAATTATGCAGTGTCATAAGTATGGTTTTTCTTTATAAAATTGCATATTAAAGGACTCTCCTTTTTCTATTTTGTTGTATAAATCAATAAAACCAGGAATTTAATCCCTGAAAAACTGTGAAGATTGACATAGCTTCTAGTTATTTATTTATTTATTTATTCATTCATTCATTCCAAGGTAGAGGTATAAATCCTGAATTTGTTGAAATCTTTAAATAAGATTAATCTTAACCTTCTTTTATTCATTTCTTCATAAAATATTGAGTGTCAACGATATGTCAGTCCTTCATTCAGCACAAAAAGAAATAAGGCATGGCCACTGTCTTCAAGGGTTTATGAGTTCGGGTAACAGACAAGTAAACAATCAGTTACACTATAGCAAGTGCTGTAGCTGAGGTATCCACAGGTCGTTATGAAAGCACTGAGTAAGTGCCCAAAACTCAGCCTGGGAGTTTAGGGAAGTCCCCCAGAGAAGGTAGCAGCTGAGCTGAGCCTTGAAAATGTTAGCAGTCAATTTCAGGGCAGACAAGGAGGTTAATTCTAGCAAAGACTGGCCTATGAGGAAAGAGTAGAGTTGGGGGCAGGAGGGAAAAAACATGATGCATTAGAAAAAGTGTGAACATTCAGTGTGATTGGCAGTGTGAGAGACTGGAGATGGAAGAGATTGGGATCATGAGAAAACAGATTTTAGAAAGTAAACAGGAACCATTTAATAAAGGACTTTAGGTGCAATGCAAAGGACTTCAGGCGCCTTATTAAAAAGAGGGATATCAAAAGGTTTTCAGCAGAGGAAGTATCTGATGAGATTGGTTTTAGAAAGATAACTTTGGTTATGGTATGAAAAATATGTTTGAAAGAAGACTACTGAAGAGGGAGACTAAAGTAGGGACTCTGAACTTTGAGGGGGTGGTTCCATATTTTTTTATTGTTGCTCAAGTACAGTTGTCTCCATTTTCCTCCCACCCCAGCCATCCCAATGTCCCATCCTTGATCCTAACCCACTTTGGTTTTGTCCATGTGTCCTTTATACATGTTCCTGAAAACCCTTTACACAATGAACTTTGAATACCATCATTTTCTACACAGGAAACGGAGACTTACAGAGATTAAATAATTTACCCCAAATCACACAGATTGTAACTGGCTAAGCTGGGTTTTGTGCAAAGTTCTATATAACTCTTGTGTGCTCTTAACACCAGGGAAATTGCCTCTTATAAAAGAAACATGCAACTAACCTAGCATTTAGAGAACAGTAACAAAACAGTGCAAGAAAAGCAATAGTGTGGTCAGGTGTACATCATAAAAATCAAGCACAGGGGTGAGCAATTGTCTAGTGTATTAAGGACCATCTGGATAATCCTGGCAAAAGCAGATTTAGTGCCTGAGTCATTCAGATAATTGTGCGAACAATGTGTCTGCCTTGGCTGAGTAACCTGGTCATTAATATCTCCCATAGTACATTCTGCCCTGTGGCACTTTTGAAATGGACAGTGGTAGCTCAGAAAGAATTAAGGTACTATTCACTTCCTGGGAGAGCTACCTAAATAATAATGGGATTTTAATAGACTGAGAATGCATTTTCTATGTCCTCAGGAGCCATTTCATCACACAGGGACATACTTGTATACATGATATACATAAACCAAATCCCACTTCAAAGAAGGCAAGAAGTTCAGTAACAGTATCCTCATATGTATGTTTCTACAGTCAGTTAACTATCAGGTAAGAGAAAGTTTTCTGAGCTTTAAAGCAATGAGAGATACTACTGCAAATATATAAGTTAGACTACAATAAAATTCAAATTTCTGTATGTCCAAAAGATAAAATACAAAAGGCAAAAAACAGGATGAGGAAAATTTTCACAGTATACAGATTTTGTATTAAACAAAGAAAATAAGAATACCCCAATAAAGTTATAGTCAAATGAAATCCACAAATTAAAAAATATGAAGAGCCAATAAACATAACCACATTTCTTGAACACATCCAAAATTATAGAAGCACAACTTAAAAGCATAACTAAATACAATTTTTATACTATCAGAATAGTCACAGTTTGTAACCACAACACCAAGTGTTAATAAGAATATTGCCATATTGGTTTATGCTGAGTATCAACTTGTGTATAAACTTTTTGATGGCACAATTTATCAATAAGCATTAGGTGTCTGAATATATTTATATATTTGACAACATCTAAGAAATTATTGTAGAGAAATGGTCATAAATGCAAAGATCAATGTATATTTATGTTCATTTTCAGAAGTGTGAAAAACCAGAAATAATCTAAAGACTCTGTATAAAAGAATATTTTGCAGCCATAAAAGTATGTTTATTAAGAATGTAAAATGAAATTAATGTTTGCATTATGATGTCAAGTGGGATAAAGGCTAAATGCAAAAATGAATATTCATTCTAATTCCAAATTGGTAAACTGTAAATATCAGTGCATATTTATAAAAATAAACCTGAGAGGTTAAGAGTGGATCTCTCTGCATACAATTTTCTTTTATTTCAAATTTTTCCTGAATGATTCTGCATTTCCTTATAATCATGAAAATGTTACTTTAAAAGTAATAGTAAAAGGATATACTTCTGGACGCAATTTTACAAAACAGGTCATTCATACGAATGTCCCATTCAGTAGCTATATTTTCAAGGGCACACGATTGCTAAGCCCAATTCTTGGAATTCAAACCCAAGTATTCTTGCTCCAAAGACAGTACTTTTTAAGACAGGAAGTGAAACACAGTGAAAGTTTCAAAGCAGAGTAGAACTAATAATATAAATTAAAAATACATTATACCAATAATAATGTGCAACACCTTAGATTAAAGCAGAGGGATTTATTCATTTGATAAATTGCCTACGGCACAAATCCAGGCACGCAATGAATGACAGATGAAACTGATATTGGGGAAACAGAGAAAGACACAAATTAGAGTTGAGAGTAAAAATGAACAAATTAGTTACTGAAGTTACTGAGTTAGTGGGTACTTGGAGGTAAGGGAAAAATGTCTAAAAATAACTAATCATAAACCTTTGCTAAAAACCAATTTAAGGGTGATGACTATGGATGGGAAACAAGCAAAAATTTGTTTTCACTATGTACCTTATTGTTACTATAAACAGTACTTTTACTACTGAAAGCTATTATTTATGAGTAATTACTATGGGCCAAGCCCTATTTTAAATGTGTTATATGCATTTTCTCACTTAAGATTGAAATAAACCCACAAAAACTGAGGTAATTGCTATTATAATCCCCAACTCACTTACTGACATTCACTTATCTGCATAATGATACATAAATATTTACACATATAGGTTTCCTTCCAAAGCCTGTGCTCTTAGCCACTAGGATAGTATTTGGAAATGGCTAATGAAGGAGAGATTAGAAGCAGAAGTGTAAAAGGAGAACTTTAATTCCAATAAAACAAATTATTACCAATTTGGGGGATTCATCAGAAAGCTAGAAGCAGGAAGAAGAGATAGGAGGGGCCCAAAGAAAGGAGCCTTAGAAAAAGCAGGAGAAAATTATGACATCAGATCATTGTGGTATCAAGTAAAATTTTAAGAAGATGAACAATATGGAAAATAGCATATCATAAGGGAAGAAAAATGAACAATATACCAATAAAAGAATAGAAATATTTGACACAAAGAAGTAGAGCTTAAAGATGACTTAGAGAGGGTAGGGTCTGTGATATAATACAGAACATGAGCAATTTACATGTAAAAATGCATGAGAATGGAAAATGGGAATGGAAATGAATGGACATTGCTGATTATTTAAAAGGCAATAAATTACATGGGATGTTTTGCCTAAAGAAATATGAGTTTTCTCTCTCTCCTCTTGGTGTCTTGTTAGTCTCAAAGGGCACAAGATATAAGAGAAAATACAGAATAAGCTGTACAAAGTCATAACCCCTGCGGGGAAATTGAATCATTTTGTGGAAGGGTATAGAAACACTCATGTCATCCATTGCTCCTGATGAAAAGAATAATGAAGACAAAGGCAGTTTCCAAAAGTAGTCCCTACACATAGCCTTCTATCAACCAATACATTATCCCCAAGTCATTGCTGCATCCATCTAAATAACTCCTTATGTTGATGCTTCCTAATGACAACCTTTGAGCCCACCTAGGACTGTGTTCAATGGTAATGATCTTTTCCTTCAAACCATTTCTTGTCTAATTAAAAGGACAAATCAGACTGCAATAAGGGTTAAGCAACAAGTAACACTGTGTCTGAATCACTGAATAATATTGGCCTGTATTATTACTTGTATCAATCTTGACCAGATTTTGTTACCAGGACCAAAAAACACGGGAAGCTGAACTATTCTATTTGAAGGGAAAGTGCTACGTGTATAATTACACTAGGTTATTGGAACATCAGGGTTGAAAGAGTAGATTTTTGAAGACTTTAAGCAAATTACTTGTGTCCTTTACATTTTTGTTTTGTCACCTAAGAAAATGGAAATGCTATTATCAGAATTAAATAATTCCAGGCATTGGGAAGAATAAATGCACATACATCCATAAAAGAAAGTCCACACAGTACAAATAGATATGATATGAAACAACAGCACAAGTTTAAGTATCAGTTCCACAGTAAAATTGATACAAAGAAATATATCAAAACTACTTCAAAGGTTCTAAGGGTCCCTTAGTTCTACATCCTGAAAAGAGGATGGTTCCTTTCCCCCCAGGTCCCCAAATGCTGCTAGCTATAAGATACCACCCAAAAAAATTCACTAGCAAACAACCAAGGTACAGGCATAAGCAAACAATTATGCTCTAGTGAGTTTCATAAAATATCCCAGCTATGATATGTATTTACTTGATATGTGTGTTACATTTCAAGCTAGTAAGGTTCCTAGGTACACCATGAAGCCGAAAAATGCAGGAAAATAGATGAATATCAAATAGCACTCCAAATATGTATTCAAAATAATATTTGGAATTATTGATCTTCAAGTGCATTACAGAAGCATTATTTCCTGCAGGGTTTCCTCAGTCTGAGCAGATCTTCTCTGGCTTTTCCCCCAATGGAGAATTTGATTCCCTTTTGCCCCTCCCACTCAGTGCCTCCAGATTGCTTCGGAAGGCCAAGGCAGCCTGCTCAGCAGCAGGCAAACCGGGCTGGGTGTGCAGGAGCTATATATAGCTCCACCTTGGAGATGCGCACACACAAGCACACGTACAGATGCCCATGCTGGATTTGGCATCAATAAATGAGAAAAGGTTGCAGCTCTCCACTCTCCCTCTCCTATCACCCCAATTTGCAGCAGTTTTCAAAGCAGGGTGTCATCAACCCCTGAAAGTGATGCAGCAGTGTATAATTTCTCTGCAGTTCTGCCTACTGCTTCCAGCAATCTGACTTCCAGCAGAAACCGGCAATGGGCCAACACCTACTTCCCAGATGCGGTCACCCAGGGAAGCTGCCTCGCAGTCACTGCGAACCCATCAGGGCACAATTACTTGACTATCTGGGAATCCCCGTGGATAAACCCATCTTTTAGAAACTACGCGAGAAGGTGGTTTCCAGGAGACAACGCCAGGCTAGGAGAGAAGAGGCAAAGCCTTCGCTGTCTTTCTCCCGGCTCAGACTGCCGCAGAGATGGGAGAAGGGCCCGTGTCCTCTCCATAGAGGCATAATTAATCCGAACATACCCCTCGAAGTGCAGGATATCCGCGCCTTCACCCCCACCCCCGCACACCCTGTCGAAGGGAGCCAGCATTTAGCAGAGGGGGAAGTCCCTTCTTGCCCTCGGCGCAGTCATTCCCAGTTTTCCCTGGGATGTGCTAGAGTCTAGACGCAAGGTAGGAGAGGGAGAACGAAAGGTGCGGACAGGAGTGGGGTGCGGGGCGAGGAAAAGCTCTTCCACATCGAGGAAGAGCCTCGGGTTCCCGGGGGCTGACAAGTCTGCTCCCCTAGACCCTCCCCAGACCGGCGACATGGCACCCCGTGGGCGCATCACGGGCGTTGGGAGCGGAAGCCTGAAAGTTGAGGAGACACAGATGGGGCTCAGTCCCCGCTCCTCCGGCACTGCCGCCGTGCTCCGTGGGTGACCCCTGGCTGCAGCATCCTGTGCACCTCCCTCCCAGCACCAGACCCCCTGCACCTCAGCCCTTCACAACAGGAGCTGCGACGACCTCATGAGATTTGGGGGTGACGAGGGCGGGGCAGGATTGGGGGAAGGGGAAAGGCAACAGTAGCGTGAAATTACGCATTCTTTATCCTATCTGCGAAGAAGGAAAAGTCCTGCCTCCTACCTGTTCCCCGCTCCTGCTTGTCCCGGCGCGGCACAGCTGGACCATCACCTACAGGTTTCCCACTTCCGCTGCAAACACCTGGGAGCGCATCTTCCCAGCCGGCGCCCCTCCTTGTCTCAGTAGAGCCCACCAGAGCTACTTGACAGCAGAAGCCCGGCCTTTTAGAGCGGTTATTGGCACGGAGGGGAAAGAGGGGCCGGCACCAAAAAGAAACCTGCGTCTCTGATTGGACAGATCGGATGTCACTCTCACCTCAGGACCAGGGTTTGCTGCGGACAGGGTAGCAGCTAAACCCAGCTGCAAAGGGTCTCTGCAGTGCTTGGAACCAAAACCTGCTGCTACTGGATCAAGGACCCTTAAAAGGAGGGAAGCTGGTTTGATAACTTGTCATCTGAGACCCCAAAAGGGAAGGAGAGGCCAGGCATAAGCAGACACCCAACACTTCCAGAGCTTCCCCGAAGGGACCATCTGCTCTGAGATTTGACAGGCAAAAACACCACGGGCAATGCTTCAGTAGAGAAGCAAGAAGCTCTATTAAGAATGGAGTAAAATAGAAAAATACATATACTTACGTAAAAAAAATCACAAGAAGAAAAGTGAGGGTTTTGTTTATTTGTCTCAAGTTTCCATTTTTGCCCAAATGCAACATGGCAGTTTTTCGTGTAGAGAAAACGTTAAACTGCTTATTCCATAGTGCAGAAAGACTCCCAAATATCTCCCGGTAAGAACAGCGTTTCAAATGGGAAAGCCTACACAATAACCTCTAAATAAAGAGTAAAGGAAGGAAATTAAGGCCAAACTGCATAAGGGACTTACCTTAAGCAGCTCATTTGGTAGCAAAAGTCTTAAAATACTCACCATCAGACTGACAGATAATCAGTCTGTTTCCTTTCTACTGATATTAGCCCATCATTCCTTTTGTGCTTAAACCCGGAGTCTGCATGGCATGGTCAAGCCAACGGAAAGCTCGGTGATCCCAAGCCTGCCTTTTAGTTTCAGGGGCACAGCAAAACAACTTTGCACGCACCTGCCATCTTTGCCATTGGTCCAGGTGAAATCAGGAAGCTATGGAATTTAAGGAAATTCTTAAGTAGGAAAAGATGATAGAAAGATCACAAGTAGAGTTGGGGGTAAGAAAGTCTTATTTTACTGCTGTGTAAAGAAACAATCTCCCTCACAGGCTGCATTCTGTCTGTAAAATAGACAAATTCTTCATTACCTAAATTAAGTAGCTATCTTAACTAACTCCTAGCGTAAGACACAGCTGTCATTCTCAAACAGCTTCTGATAGACTTGGGTCCCTAGACAGTTATTAGAGAAGATAACACTGTTATGAAATGCTAAATTACTGCAGGCTCAGTAGGAAACTCAGCAAGAGTGCAGCTTTCCACAACATGCATTTCTTTTTCTCCTCTCCTCCACCCACAATTTCCTCACCTCAAATCTCCCCAGGAGAACAGTTGCTAACATAGTCTGATATAGTAAAGAAGGGCGAGAAAAGAAGAAAAGGTGCTGTCCAATCAAAATTTCAAGCTAAACTCAGTACAGCAGAAAGACAAGGGAGGCTCTCCTCACTAGTTTGAAGAGAGTCATGTTAACCCAGACTGCAGCATCTCAGAGATCACGTCAGCCCACTGACCTAAGCAATTACTAAAACAAATGGAAACATAGGCAAAGGGTTGCACACACGCACACATAGGCAAAGGGTGTAGTGACACACACTCACCCACCCCTGTCAGTACCACAGAGCAGGAAGAAGAGTTTTCAAACACTAAATTCTGGAAGCAGCAGCCAGCTACTCACTCACTCACTCACTCACTCACTCAGAGCCACTACAATCTTTTTGGAGATTAAGAAGAGATGAGAATGCTTTTTGTGTTGTGAGTGACTTCTGTACAATAAAAAGGCAGAAAACCACATGCTAATATTGCAAATCTATCTTCATACAGACTCTATCATTTTACAATAGAGGCCACTATTTCTCTTTAATATTTGATATAAAATATAACAAAAGAGCATGTTGGTCTTTACTTCATAAGCCAATGTTCTCCAAATTCTTAAAACTCATACAGAGAGGCCAATATTCAACTGTTATGAAGCTTTGGTCTCTGTTACTCATGGAGAATAGGCAGTCAGATATTACTATGAACTTACACTGTCAACCTTAATTAAAGTATCCTTTCTCTTCTCTCCTAACTGCCATTATAGATACTGAAAATTCCATTTTCTTCAGTATGTCCTTGAAATGATGGATAGCTTCAGCATCTGGAGTAGGGAGGACAGATTTCTGGATAATGACAGAAGAAAGAAAATGAGACATGGAAATCCTGAAAAGGAGAAATCCAGAAAGGGAGAGTTCCAAGGTCAGAGTATACACTACACAAATTTTAAAGTGACTCCAAAACTACCTATGTACATCACATACTCCATGCAACCCAGAAAAAACTAGAAGAACTGTATGTAGTAGTCTGAGTAATGGACTCTTATCCTCTTGAATTTATAAATGTTACCTTATATGGAAAAGTCTTTGCAGAAGTGATTGAGGATCTTAATATGGTGAGATTATCCTAGATTATCCACTGGGTCCTAAATACAATCACATGGATTCTTATAAGAGAGGCAGAGTGAGATTTTACTAGACACAGAACAGAAGGTGGTATGAAGACAGAACAAAGAGAGATATGAGGACGCTGGCCTTGAAAATTGACGTAATGCAGCCATATGCCAAAGAATCCCTAGAGCCATCAGAATTTGGAAGAAGGAAGGAGCATGAATTCTCCCTAGCACTTCTGTGGGTAGGGTGGCCAGGCTGACACCTCGGTTTTTTTGCCCAGTGATACTGATGTGGACAGTCTGGACTCTAGAAGTGTGAAAGAACGTGTTTTTGTTGTTTTAAGATATTTTGTTGATTTAACTAAGAACAAAAGTTTTCGTTTTGTTGTGTTATGGGGATAATTTATCTTAGCAGCCATCAGAAACTAGTATAATAACTTAGCAGGAATTTCAACTGCTGCCTGTCAAAAGTGAGAAAGAGTTTAGAACTTGAATGCAGCCAACTTAACTGCCTTCTAAAACTGAGCAAAGAAACATATTAATACTCTTCACACACACAAAAGAATCCAGTATATCTGCAATGTATCATCAGAATGTCCAGCATGTAATTTAAAATCACTAGACATACCTGTTTCTTCCTGCTACCCTCCTGAACAAAAAGAAGAAAAAAACAGAAAAATGTTATTCATGCTTAAAAGTAAAGGCAGATATTGGAATTAGCAGACAATGATTTTTGAAATTGCTATTGTAACTATGTTCAAGGGCAAAATGAAAAGAAATTGTCTATAATGGATATTTTCCTCAATAAATTTTCTGTACACAAATTTTATCCTAGAATTCTCTCCTGGGTGATCCAACGCAATGTAATTAATCATACATGCTCATTATAAAAGATATAGAAAGCTAAAAGACATAATAGTTGGAATAAAATTGGCCAATTATTATTTAATATTATTAGCTTATTAGGCTTTTGTATCTACAAATATTCCCTGAATTTTCATGGATATTCCAGTTGAAAGGTACAACCCAAAATATTGTTCTTCCCCTACTCTTTTCTTCTTGTCATCTTTTCAGCATTATGGTTTATATATCTTATATTTTCAATACCCATTTTTCTACATTTCTCCTTATTATAAAAATACATTCAAGTATCTTTCATGAAAAATTACTTTGACCCTGCATTTTCCTCTAATTATAGTACAAAATACTGAGAATTAGAAACTTTTCACTGTGGCCCTCACATGTTTTTCTCTCTTGGTTTTCTTCCTATGTCTCTAATAACTCTAAAATTCTTTCACCAAATTTTCTTCCCTTCCCTTCCCTTCCCTTCCCTTCCCTTCCCTTCCCTTCCCTCCCTTTCCTTTCCCTCCTTTTCCCTTCCCTCCCATCCCCTTCCCTTTCTCTCTTTCTTCCCAGCTTCCACAAATTTTATGAAGAATTGTATACCTGGTCCCTGACTCTTTTATCACCTTCCCTTTTCTCTTGTGTGATATTATACATTCCCCCTGTTTCACCTCCCTCCTATAGATAATTTTGATATCTCCATCTCCAGTCTTGGATGCACTCTGCATTGCAGACACATAAATCCATTTCTCTAGTGAATTTTTCTATTTGGATGATTCAAAATCATGTCAAACTCAAAATGTCCAAACTGAAGTAATTACCTTGATGCAAGTTACAAACAAACATTATGAAAACAACTATATGTGTGGAAGGAAACATGGAAATGTGTCTAGGTGAAGTGTTAAAGAAAGCATTGTCAGTATCCAGAATTTAAAGTGAAATTTCTAGTTGTAAAAGAAAAAAACAAAAGATATATAATGTAAAATAGCAAGGCACAAGCAAGAATTGAGATAATTTGATTATGATTGTCATACACATGAAAAAAATGAAAAATAGATTAGAAATGGTGCTGGTTTTCTCACTATCTCACAAAGAAATGAGGCACACTCTGACTGTAAAGTTTTACACATAAATTTATCATGGGTGAGTGTGGAATATTTTGTTAGAAGCATTTACTGGTGTAGCTCTCTTCATAGCAAATAAGCAGATATTTGAAGGCAAGGGTGATATTTGGTTGATTGGGAAATGTGGTAAGAACCAAGAAACACATTACTTCCCTCTACCTTCTGTTATATATTATCTATCTGGGACACCTCGAGAAAAAGCGACATATAAATCAGATGTTTAAACACAAATAGCAATTAACTAGATAAAAGGTATGGAATAGTAGAATATAGTTTTATAGTTAAGAAATATAATTTTTAATTTTGCTTATATTTTAAATGGAAAGTGTAGATTTTTTTAAGGATCACCTGAACAGTGCCATAGAAAGCACATCTCTATCACTTTTTATCTCAATGAGCTATTAACATGAAGGTTAATTGTGAGAAAAATGGCAGTTTGGTGATAAAAACACAGAAAAGTATAAATCAACCTAGACAAGTAGAAAATATATAAAATTTAAATTTGGGGACTCTGAATTCTTGCTTGCTTATGAAGAAAATGAGGTCATAAATGCCATTCCATTAGTTCTGTTGTTCTCGCTTTGAGTAGTCAGTAATAATACGAGGGACACTAGCACAAGTATCTGAGCACACAAGGACAATACAAAGCATATCTTAAGAGAAGAGCATTACCTACTGCCAGTAAATGTGTGCATTTAGCCACCATCCAATTATCTTTTTTATTTATTTATTTATTTATTTATTTATTTATTTATTTATTTATTTACATTTTTGATCATTCAGTACAGTTTCTATCCTTTATTCCCATTCCATCCAATTATCTTTTAAGCTCTCCTTAAAAGGAAATTTACTTTTATGTTCATGTGGACATAAATATTTTCCCCAAAATCTGCAACATTTGTTAATGATATAAATTGGCTCAATCCAGGACTCCTCCAATTGGTTTTCTACCCAAGGCGGGGAGGGAGTGTGTGTGTGTGTGTGTGTGTGTGTGTGTGTGTGT
>JAPYXV010001035.1:0-14519 GCA_028533065.1 Trachops cirrhosus | reverse complement strand
CATTGTTGAGAGTGGGGTGTTAAAATCCCCTACTACAAGTGTATTGCTCTGTATCTCTTTCTTGAAGTCCTCCAAGATATTCCTTATATATTTGGGTGGTCCTATATTGGGTGTATATATGTTTACAATGTTTATGTCTTCTTGATGGATTCTTCCCTTTAGTATCATGAAGTGTCCTTCTGTGTCTCTTTTTATGGCCTTTGTGTTGAAGTCAATTTTGTCTGATATAAGTATTGCTATCCCATCTTTTTTTTTCCCGTCCACTTGCTTGGAATATTTTTTTCTATCCCTTCACTTTCAGTCTGTGTAGGTCTTTGGTTCTGAGGTGGGCCTCTTGTAGGTAACATATATGTGGGTCATGATTTCTTAGATTTCTTATCCATTTAGCTACTCTATGTCTTTTGATTGGAGCATTTAATCCATTTTCATTTAAGGTTATTATTGGTAGGTACTTATTCATTGCCATTCCCCCCCCATTGTACCTGTGTTCCTCTCTCTCACTCTTTTCCTTTATCTTCTTAAAGCAATCCCTTTAGCATGCCTTGCAATGCTGTTTTGGTGAAGGTGTATCCTTTTAGCTTTCATTTGTGTGGGAAGCTCCTTATTTCACCCTCCATTTTAATTGAGAGCCTTACTGGACAGAGTAATCTTGGTTGCAGGCCTCTGTTTTTCATTACTTGGGGTATTTCTTACCATTCCATTCTGGCTTGTAGTGTTTCTGTTGAGAAATCAGCTGCTAGTCTTATTGGAGTTCCATTGTATGTTACTTCCTGTTTCTCTTTTGGTCTCTTTAAAATTCTCTCTTTGTTTTTAAAATTTGGCATTTTAATTCTGATGCATCTTGGAGTAAGAGTTTTTGGGCTAATCTTGAATGGGACCTTCTGTGCTTCCTGAATTTATGTGGCTTTTCCCCTCTCCAGGTCAGGGAAGTTTTCTGTCATTATTTTTCAAACAGGTTTTCTATCCCTTGCTCCTTTTCTTCTCCTTCTGGTATTCCTATAATTCAAATGTTGTTGCATTTCATGTTGTCTCCCAGTTCCCTTAAACTATCTTCATATTTGTTTAGTCTTGTTTCATGCAGCTGCTTTACCTGTGTATTTCTTTCTACCTTGTCTTCCAGTTCACTAATTCGGTCCTCTGCTTCATCCAGCCTCCTTGTAATTCCTTCTAGTGTATTTTTTTATTTCAGATATTGTATTCTTCATTTCTTCCTGGTTCCTGGTGACTCAGTGGTGGGGTCTTCTTGATCTCCTTGTCTGGATGCTCTAGGATTGCCCTCTCTGCCATTTGCAGAGGATCTATTTTTATACTTGGGTTTTACCTGTCAGTGGCTCCTTTGTTGGTGGGTTCTCCCCTCAAGCCAGTGTACTGGTATTCTCAACTCCCACCTTGTTTTGTGTGCTGTTGTACAGCTATTTGTTAACAAAGCAGTATTAACAGACAACCAAACCTATGCCAGCAAAAAGAACCCCCTGCTATATCAACAGTCTCAACCACAATTGAACTAAGATTAATACAGGTGAAGAGGGGTTGTGGGTATTATAACATATGACAAAGTGAATATGAGATGACTATAAGAGGGCAAAGTGTTGTTGTGTTGTAAGAGGGAGGAGAATTGATAAGAGCTGGGAAAGAACCGAGACAACGAAAGGGAGAGAGCAAAATTTACAATGTAAGAAAAACACAAAAGGGCGATGGGATTAATGGGGTAAGGAGAGGGAAGAGTATACTATGAGGTTTGAAGTGAAATTGAAATGGTACTGGACCAACAGGAGCAAAAGTGCAGAAAAACCAGAGCAGTGTTGATAGCAATGACAGTAGAATGAAGTTTAATAAAGGTGGAATGGGAATAAGAATATCATAGAAAAGCAAAAAGTGAATATGAAATGTCTACAGTAAAGAAAAATGATTTTGAGGGGATGGGGGAAGCAAACTAATAAGAGTAGGAAGTAAAGCTCAGGTTGAGAGAGGGGGAAAAAGAAAAAAAAGAAAAATGCAAGAGAGAAAACAATGAAATAAAATTCCTTACTCAACTGATCAGGGGCAGGGGGAAGGCAAAATAAAGTAAGACAGTGGGAGAGTATTCCATGGGACTTAAAGTACAAATGAGTAGTGAACAAAGAGGACATCCTTTGGAGAAGTACAGCAATAACCATGATATTTCACTCAACTAGCCACTGTTTACAAAAAGTGAAAAAGAAATAAGACCCTTATTAAAGGGGAAAAAGAATGTGAACTGACTTAAGAAAGAAGAGGGCTTATGCAAGTTTAGATTGAGGAGAAATAATGAGACTAAGGGACATAAACTTGGCATAGTGTAAGAGAAAATAAAGTTAACCACAGTAGTAATAGAGTTTAGGAAGATGGCGAAATGGATTAAGACCAGGGAAGGGTGCTGTGTGGGATTTGGAATATGAATGAAGTGAAAGAAAAAGAATTAAAATGCCATATGAAAAGTTAAAATGAAAGTTAAAGAATAAAAAAGCAAATCACATAATAAAAACAAAAAAACTAAATAAACGGAAAGGTGAGAAATAAAAAAAACATGCAAGTTCTGAAGGAGAGCAAAGTGAAATTTGTCTCAGCTGTTGGTGTTCGCTTTCTGACTTCTCTCGGGTTTTCTCACAGCTCCAGGTCTTATTGTCTTAACTCTTGGGGGCAGGGCAGAGGGGTGGGTAGCCTTCTACTGATTTTAAACCTGCCAATCTGGTTTTGCAGGTTTTCTCAGATGCCACAGGCAGAGGAGGATCCTGGGCTCCATTTTTTTTTCCTTTTTTATGGTTCCCAGAGGATGGGGGCTTAGTCTGGGTTACCATAATTACAGGTGCCCGGTTTACAGCCCATGCTCTCAGAGACTGTGCTGTCTGCACTGTCTACCCTGTACATTTGCGCCAGGCAGGTGCTGATAATTCACCTTGTTTTGCAACCCTTGATCAGTCAGTGAGGCACCCTGAGTGGAAGCATTTCTTGCCACCCACCTCTTCACTGGACTGTCCACTGTGCTCAGAAGGTCCCTATGCGATCAAGGTCCCTGCATAGTGGCTGAGATCATCTTTTGAGAAAAGTTCCCTTGGGTGCCACCTGCCGCTCCTGACAAGTGCCTGGCTTTCCATGCATTCCAGCTCTCTGACCAGTCCAGAGTCTATCTGGGTCATGGCCAGTTGCAACCCCTCTCTTCTCTCAGCTCCTGGTGTCACCCAGTTCCCCAATTATTCTGGTACTGTCCCAGCTGGCAACTGCAACCCCAGTCAGGCTGTGCTGCAGGTTTTGTGTCACTAACTGCCTTTTTATCCCCACAGAGACTTTAATAGTCCAGGTCTCTCCTAGTGCAGATCTGAGACTTCCCCACTCTGGGAGGGGGTGGGGCTGCTAGGTTTCTATCACTTACCCAGCTCTCCTCCAATGCTCCTGCAGCAGTGGTCTCCAGAGAAAGGCCCAGGGACCTTCCCATTGGCCTACAAAATCTCCTTACCACCTGTTTTTTAAGTGTCCTCTGCACTCTTTGGTTTCCAAACTTCATATCAGCTGGGATTCTGTTGGCTGTTGATTCTGTTCTTCAGAAGATCAACTAGGTGTCCCAGTTGGATGCATGAGCAAGTAGGCTCAGCTCCCACTTACATCACCATCATCCTGTTTCCCCCTCAAAATTTTCTGCTTTTAATTAGATGTATCTATGTTCAGTGTACTCACTTCTGATTAATTTGTGGTTAACAGAAGATAGAAAGAGCTGCCACAGACAGCCACCCAGATTGCCCACTGCATACTTCTGTAGAGACTGTAGTATAGATGATATCTCTCAGAATTTTAAGGGGTGGTCAGCCTGTGTGTAGAAAGCAAAATCCAAAGACAATACACAGATTTTACTTCGGCAAATTGCTGCTGTTTTTTCCACTACCAGCTGTTTTCTTACTACTGACACCCAAAGGTCTTATTTAATATTTTCTCTATTACTCCCATGGAATAATCAAAAATAGGGAAGGGAAAATACCATATACTACTTGCTTGGAACAGCAACCTCAGAAATTAGGGATCATTAAGAGTTTACTCAGAATTCCACTTCTGTTATGGTAGAATAAGCTCCTGAAAGACTGAACTCCCACGGATTACAACTATAAACTTTGGACAACATACAAAAATCAACTGGCTGAAAGCTTTAGAGAATGAGCAAAATAGGCATATTTTAAAGAGAAGTCAAAACTTAGAAGAATTCTGCAGAGAGATTTTCATTTTTATGGCTTTATCCTGAAAGAAGACTGCAGTCATTGCATGATTTAGTATAGACAAAACTCCAATAGCAAACTCATCATTTTGGCCTGCAAAGCTAGAGGAGAGAACTCAAGACAATCATAGTTGCTAGAAAATAGGGTAGTAACTTTGGTAAGGAGAATTCCAAGTAAGGGAAACCCCAAATTTTGTATGCAAGCTCTGCTCAAGTCTCTGGTAAACTAATAAATTATGAACACAAACCTGTTTTCAGGAAAAGCTAACTGAAGTTAGATTTGAACCACTACCCATGACATTGTAGACAGAATATATAGTTTGAGAATACTTCAGTTAATTGTTTGCTAAAGCAACAGCAAGCCTCTTCAGAAGAATATAACAGAATCTAGAGCCCCCACAATAGTCACAACATCTAGCATATAATTTAAAATTACTCAAATATGATGAATGAGGATAATTTGATCATTTTCAAGGAAGATAATCAACAAAGTTCAGCTTTGAGATTGGCTAGATGTTGGAATTATCAGACAAGGACTTTATTTTTTTATTTTTTTATTCTGGTAAAGAAATCAAATTTTAATGTGATAATCCACTGGATCATGTTACCGTTTTATGGGGAATGCAGAGGACCATGTGAAATAACACGGACAGGGTACAATTAGTAAAATGCAGACTAAAAATTCTCCAAGAGAAATTATCTGGTATCTTCAATAAAATGTTACAGGCAAAAAAGAAAAAAATATATGAAAGATACATAAATCCTGTATCAATCAATTACAATGCATGCCCTTATTTGGAACCTGATCAATAAACAAACTACAAAATATATGTGAGACTTTAAGGGAAGTTGAAAACTGGCTTGATAGTTGATATTAGGAGATATTGGTAACTTATCAGGTATAGTAATGATACTATAGGTCATATTTAGAAAACAGGTCCTTCGTGTAAATGTACCATAGTTTTTTGACCCATTCACTTACTGATGGGCACTTAGGGTGCTTCCAGCACTTGGCTATTGTAAATTGTGCTGCTATAAACATTGAGGTGCATAGGTTCTTTTGGATTGGCTTTTCAGGATTCTTAGAGTATAACCCCAGCAGTGGAATAGCTGTGTCAAAAGGCAGTTCCATTTTTAGTTTTCTGAGGAAATTCCATACTATTATGTCTATGCTTAATGATATAAAGGAAAATACACTCACATGAGTCACAAAGTGAAGAAATGTCAGCAGAGACTTACAAACAATTTTAAAAATGAATATTTTACAAAAAAATACAATATCTGAAAGGAAATCACTGGGAATGGGCTTAATATTAGCATAAGGATGATAAAGAAGATTAGTGAATATTAAGATAAATCAATAGAAGTTATTCAACCTGAATAAAAGAAAAAATAAAGAGAGCCTCAAGGGCTTATTAAACAATATTAAAGTCAGACATGTGTAATTGGAGTTCCATAGTTCTGGCCAAGATGGAGGCACAGGTAGAAACCCTTCACTTCCTTGCACAACCAAAAGGAGGATAACAATGAATCTAAAATCAATAAACAACCAGAAGTGCCAGAAAAATCAAACTGCATAGAACTCCAACAACCAACGCATTAAAGAAACAGTCAATCAGACTGCTAAGATGGGCAGATGAAGAAACCCCCCAGCGAGGCTGCGGCCCATTTGGGAGGGACTGGCTGCATGGAAAACTGAGACTTAAAGTTGACTGTGGACTATGAGAGAGGGGGTGGAGGTGTGTTTGCCATGGTGGGAGAAACTCCCAGTCTCACACAACAGTTCATTGGAAAGTGGAGCTAGAGCCAAGCAGGTGAGCTGCATTGTTCCCTCTCTGGCTCCTCCCCCATAGGCAGTGCTGCAGTACAGCAAAGAGGGTTGCCCTTCTCTGGTGAATACCTAAGGCTCTGCCCCCTTACAACTTAACAGGTGCACCAAAACAAAGAAATAGGGCCCAACTTAAAGAACAGAACAAAACTCCAGAAAGAGAGCTAGGCAATGAGGAGATAGCCAACCTATATGATGAAGAGTTTAAAGCCCTGGTAATCAAAATACTCACAGAACTGATGGAGCTTGGTCAAAAAAAGAAAGAACAAATGAAAGATACCCAGATTGAAATAAAGCAAAATATTCAGGAAACCAACAGTGACAGGAAGGAAACCAGGACTCAAATCAATGATTTGGAACAAAAGGAAGACATAAACATCCAAATGGAACAGAATGAAGAAATAAGAATTCAAAATAATGAAGAGAGACTTTGGAACCTCTTTGACAACTTTAAACATTCCAATATCCAAATTATAGGGGTGCCAGAAGGAGAAGAACCAGAACAAGAAATTGAAAACTTGTTTGAACAAATAATGAAGGAAAACTTCCCCAATCTGGCAAGGGAAATAGACTTTCAGGAAGTACAAGAAGCTCAGAGAGTCCCAAAGAAGATGGACCCAGAGAGGAACACACCAAGGCACATCATCATTAAGTTATCTAAGATTAAAAATAAAGAGAGAATCTTAAAAGCAGCAAGAGGAAAGGAAAGAGTTACCTACCAAGGAATACCCACAAGATTATCAGCCGATTTCTCAAAAGACACCTTATAGGCAAGAAGGGGCTGAAAAGAAGTATTCCAAGTCATGAAAGGCAAGGACCTACATCCAAGATTGCTCTATCCAGCAAAGCTTTCATTTAGAATGGAAGGGCAGATAAAGTGCTTCCCAAATAAGGTCAAGTTAAAGGAGTTCATCATCACCAAGCCCTTATTTTATGAAATGTTAAAGGGACTCATCTATGAAAAAGAAGATTAAAATATGAACAGTAAAATGACAACAACCTCACAACTATCAACAACTGAACCTAAGACAAACAAACAACTAACTAAGCAAACAACTAGAACAGGAACAGAATCAGAAAAATGGACATTTCAGTGCAAGGGGGAGGGGAGAAATAGAGGGGGAAAGGTACAGGGAAGAAGAAGCGTAATTGGTAGGCATAAAATAGATGGGGAGAGGTCAAAAATGGTATAGGAAACAGAGAATTCAAAGAACTTACATGTGTAAACCATGGACATGAACTAAGGGGGGCAATGCTGGAGGGTTGGGGGATGAAGGGCAGAGGGGGGATATAGGGGGAAAATTGGAAAAACTGTAATAGCATAATCAATAAAATATACTTAAAAATTGGAGTCCCAGATAGAAAAGGAGAGAGAATGAGCCAGAAAAAGTGATTTAAAGGAATATTAATGAAAATATTCTCCCAAACAGTTAATGACTTTATAAAGTCAAGATAACATCATAAAGGTGCCAGTTATCCTGAACTCCTGACTTCATTTTATTTGAGAGAAAAAGAAATATTTATCCTAATTAAATGTCATTGACTTTTTCTTATTGCAGCTGAACAGCAATAAAAGTTCATTTATTACACTCAATCTCTTCAACACCTTCATAATCTTTGTTTCTTTCTATATTCTAATTAATAGTAAAAAGTTAGAAAATTTGCTACTTTTTTTGGTCATTACTACCAATCACCGCTAAATTAAATCAGTAACAAGAAGCTGTGGTTGTCTTAATTATTTATCTGGGTATTTTTGTCCTTTCTTAAATAATATATTTTATAAAAAAAGGTTAGTGACTGTCTTTCTAACAGTTGTAACTCCAGTATCTAAAACATGAGTAAATGTTCAAAATTATTTGCAGAATAAAAGAAATATATGTTTAAAAAAAAAAGAATCTCATCAAACTCCAAACAGAATAAATACAAGGAAAACGATGCCCAGGCACATCATAGTCAAATTGCTGAGAAGAAAAGATTAGTTGAAAAATGTGAAGCAGTAAAAAAAAGTGACAATACATACAGGAAAGTGATTTGAATGCCAGAGAAAAACAATACTTTACATACAGGGGAACTAAAATGCAAAAACCAAGGAGTTCTCACTAGGAACTATGGAGGCCAGAACAGAAGTAAAATATTTTAAAGGTCTGAAAGAAAAAAAAAAATATACACCTGGAAATCTGTATGCAGCAAATGTATCCTCCCAGAATAAAGGCAAAAGAAATGTATCTTCAAATAAAAAAGTTAACTAAGAGAATTCACTGCTAACAGACTTGCACTATAAGAAATGTTAAAGGAAGTTCTTCAGGCAGAAGAGATATAATATCAGTGTGAAACAGAGCTTCAGGAAAGAATGAAGAACATCAAAAATATTAAATGTCGAGGCAAACATAAAAGTAACTTTTTCTCTCAATTTGTTTAAATTACTAATGACTGTTTAAAGAAAAAATATCTTGTGGTATTCATAATGTGTGAAGGTGTAATAAATATGGTAATATAGCTTACAGGATAATGGGAAAATGTAAGTGGATTAAAAGATTTCGACATTTTACCTGGAATGATGTAATATTAACTTCCTAAACTGTAAAATGTTAAGAATGTATGTTTTGATTAACCACTTAAAAATGCAAAGAGTTATAGTTTAAAAACTAGTAAAGAAATTAAAATGAAATTCTAACAAATATTTATATCATTCAAAATAAGGTAGAAAAGAAGAAACAGATAAAAACTGGAAAGGAAAAATAAGATATTAAAATTGAAATTATAGACCACATCCAATCATATTCATAAGTATATTAAATGTTAGTGGGCTACTTTTGTGCATCAAAGGACACTATCAACCAAATAAAACCTGCCCAGAGAGTATGAGAAAATATTTGCCAATCACATATTTGATTAAAAATTAATATCCAAAACACATACAGAAATCCTAAAATTCAACAACCAAAATCAAACAATCTAACCAAATTTGGATAATAGACTTGGACTTTTTTCTGAAGAAGATAAACAAATGGTCAATAAGCACATGAAAGGATGCTCAATATCACTATTCATTAAGGAATGGCAAATCAAAACTACAATGAGATATGACTTCATACTCATTAGGATGGCTATTATAAAAAAAACAGAAAGTAAGTATTTGTGTAAGAAAATTGGAACCTTTGTGCACTGCTGGTGAAATGTATAATGGTGTGGAAAACATTACTGTGATTACTCCAAAATTTAAAAATAGAATCACGATATGATCCAACAATTATACTTCTGGATATACATCCCAAATAATTGAGAGCAGGAGCATGAATAGATATTTGCACACCCATGTACACAATAGCCAAAAGGTGAAAGCAACCCAAGTGCCCAAAGACAGATGAATAAATAAACAAAATGTGGTAAATACATACAATGGAATTTTATTCGGCCTTGAAAAGGAAGGAAATTTTGACACTGCTTCATTATAGATGAACCATGAAGACATTATGCTAAGTGGAATAAGCTAGTCACCAAAAAAAAAAAAAAAAAACTGTATGATTCCATTCAGATGACATATCTAGAACAGTGAAATTTACAGAGATGGAAAGTAGAATAGTGATTGCCAGGATCTGGAGGGAGGAAAGTATGGGGAATTTTGTTTCAACATGAAGAGCTCTGGAGATGGATGGTGGTGATTGTGGCACAACAATGTGAATATATTTAATGCCACTGAACTTCAAATGGTTAAAATGATAAATTTTTGTTATTCTTGTCTTTATGTATATTTTATAAAATTTAAAATGGATACTCTTTTAAAAAAAGACACTAGAATAAATATACATAAAAACGTGTTAATAGTCTATATGGGCTCTTTATACTTGTCAGGACTTTACACTCTTTTATTAACATCTCCTAGCATCTCCTATAGGGGTAAATGACGTTGACCATGTTTCACTGGTACAGTTATGACAGCTCAGTGAAATACACTATGTGCTCATATTTATTAAGCTCTTATTCTATACCTAGCCCATGCTGAGCCATTGACATCCTTTTGAATAAGTTCATAATCTAAATATTAAAATTAAATGGAAGAAATTATCAGAATGAATAAAAAAGTAAGTTACAACTATATGCTACCTATAAGAGATGCACTTCAAATATAAAGACACATCTAAATTCAAAGTAAATGTATAGAACAATATTTTCAAGGCTGACAGTAGCATATGAAGGCTAGAGCAACTATATTAATATCAGATAAGGTAGACTTCTAGACACAAAATATTACCAGAGACAAAGAAGTATACCTCATAATGATCAAAGGACCACTTCATCAGGAAGACATGACAACTATAAGTATGTTAACAACAGGGTTTCAAAGTAAAGAAGCAAAAAGAAAAAATGGCAGAGCCCCTACATGCACACTACTCTGTGGCCTTGGTGTGAGCCAAATACAATTCCCCACACCTCAGCTTTGGCCATTTAACTTGCTTTAGCCAAAGGCACGAAGGTAGAAGAGACAGTGTGCTAAATTCAACCCCAAGATGTACAAGACATGGCAGATTTCTGCTTGCTCTTTTGTGCCTCTGCCTTAGCCATGAGAGGAACACACACTAGCTGGCCCACTGGTCTAATACAGTGAGAGACACAGAGAGAAAAATGACCTGGCTGACCAGGAGACTTGCAGCTTCCAGCAGAGCCACCCAGCTGAGCTGAGCCAAGTCTAGTCTAGATCAGACCACTCCCAGACTATGCACAGATACTTAAGCAAGTCCAGCTGAGGTGAGCAAAACCACCCTAGCTGATCTGCAAAAATATGAAAAATAAATGCTTATTATGAAAAATAAAAGAACCAAATGCAGGAATCAGCAATTCTACAATCATGGTAGGAGATGTTAATACTTCTCTCAGCAGGTAATAGATCAACAACTGGCAAAAAATTAGTAAAGACATAGATAGTCTATGTTATCAACCACCTTGGCCTAATGGATATTCTAGAACACTACATCCTAAAATGGCAGAATACATCTTCTTTTCAAGAGCACATTGTACATTTACCAAGATTGAATATATTCTGGACCATCAGCAAGTTCCAGTAAATTTTAAAGGATTGAATTTGTAGAGATATATTCTCTCCTCACAATAAAATTAAACTAGAAATCATAGAAATATTTGGGAATTAAATAACTTCTAAATAATCCATAAGCCAAAGTAGAAATCACAAGAGAATTTAGGAAATATTTCAAACTGAATGGAAAAAAAGATAATATTTCAAAATATTTTAGATGCAACTAATGCAGTGCTTATAAGGAAATGTATTGTTCTAAAGGCTTATATTATAAAAAATGTTATAAAATTAATGACCTAATCTTCCACCTTAGGAATCTAGAAAAAGAGCAAAGAAACACAAATTAAGTAAAAGGAAAAAAGTATAAAAGAAGTAGGGATGAGAGAAAAAGTTTGGGGGGAAAAGAAACAATAAAGAAAATTAACAAAGCCAAAATTTGGTCCTTTAAAAATCTCAGCAAATTGACAAACTGTTAGGTAGTCTGATCCAGGAGAAAAAAGACACAAATCACCAACACCAGGGATGAGTGAGGAGTTATCACTATAGGTCCTGCGTATATTAAAGGAAGAATTAGAGAATATTATGAACAATATGTCAACAAATACAGCAACTAGATTTAGCTACACCCCAACACACAGGCATACACATAAAAATCACTCCTTATTGTTTAAGAAAGTGAAACCAGCTGTTGCAAAGAGGGATGTTTATGGAGGACTCTGAGAGGCATCACCAAAGTTTCTCAGAGCAATGTGATTATATAAAAATCCCACCTCAATAGACCATCTGTGCTGAAGATTATCCTCCCAGCTTATTGAGGGTGGTTCAGAAAAAAATGAGGAATAGTATGAGATATAAACAAGCTTTTGAATGGTATAGGTTATTTTTTTCTTCTCAAATTAAACACAGCTGCAGGAGTCCCTTCACTCAAAATGGGGTGCTCAATGGCATTCCATTCGTACGGCACAGTCATCCAACCTCTTGGGTCACTGTGCAAGGTTCTCATAGCATATACCTCAAGGTCTGAATGCCATGGAACTTCCAATATTCATGGGAAGTTTTATTTTTGTGTTTATTTTGCAACAATAAAAATATAATCTATTTACTGCAATGTTACTACACGACAAGTGTGATACTGCATACTTGCAGTATCGTATCGACATTTGCCTGAAAGAAACCCTATGAAGTTTATATCATAAGCTTCATTGTAAAGGCCAGGAAACTGAGGTAGCATGCCAAAGGTCACAACCGTGATTCAAGCCAGGTCTGCTAAGTGACACAGGCCAGACAATAACCCACTGATTAAGAGCTCTGAGTCAGAGGTCAAGCAAACAGCCCAGTACTGGGAATCCCATCCCCAGCCCTTCAGATCATGGTGACCTTGCACAAGTTACTTAACCTGAACTTCATTTTCTTCATCTGTAAATGGAAATAAGAGCAACTTCCCTCCAGGTACCAAAGGGAATTTAAAAAAAAGGGACATGTTGATGAAACATGGTTGAGACTTGAGCTAGGGTTTCTTCTTGGTTTGTGTTCAACAGAGACAGACCCTGAGGCAGATTTGAGAACCATAGCTGGTTTGGGTAGTCCCACAAGTGTGTGTAGGGGAGTGGGGAAGTGAGACAGGGAATGGAAAGCAGGCAATAGAGAGTGGGTTGTCAAGCACATATCACTGTGAGTAACTGGAGCTCTGTCCTGCTGGGAAACCATCTGAGACAGTGTGAACAGTGCCTTAATTATCTCACCTGAGGGGTGAGGAACCTGGAGTATTCATCTACCACTCCCTGCCCAGCACTGTTTGAGAACTTCTAGTCATGTTAGCTCCATGGTGCTGGTGGCTGTCTTTGGGACAAGCATGCTTACTGTGGAGAAAATACCCTCAAACAGAGATTTGCAGTAGGTCTTTCTGTGTGTAGAGATGAGTACTGAGAAGTTATGGGCAGGCTACTACAGCTTCTGCTACAACTTTGAGCAAGGAAAATGATTCAGATACATGCTAAGAAGCAAAGAGTTATGTTTTTAAAAAAACTTCCTTAGAAACCCAGATTATCTAGCTAAACCCCAAATCTATTTCATTTTGAACCAGTATGTTTCCTTGCTGATTATTACCAATCATGACCCATTTCCCTGAATCCCAAGCAGAGCAGAATGATCCGGTGAAGAAAAGCTGTCCATTAGTCCCTGTTCCCAGGTCATCCTTAGGTTTTTTACTTGGGACAGAGTCAAGCAATCTGTGTTCAAATCTCCAGTGCACCCCAAACTAACCCTGGCATAGCCATGAATCCCTCCAAGTCTCAGTTCCTTTACCTGTGAAATAAGAATAATGACTGCACACATTATCCCACTTTCTAAACATGTCCTAAGTCCTTACTATGTGCCACACCCTGAGATACAGCTAAGAATTGAAGGATTACTGAGATGAGGCCCTTGCTTTAAAAGACCTTACTATCTATTAGGGGAGTCCAAGATGGCGGCGTGGTAGGACACAGCAGATTCTACTCTCCCACAACCAGGAAAAAAATCCTAGTCATTCTAGGTAGGAACAGAGCAAAGAGCCAACATTATCACGTCATAAATGAAAATAGGAGATCGCAAATTGTAGCGGACATTGAAAAACCCGAAGAGAGAGCGTGGTTTGGTGAAAGTCTCAGAAACCACAGCATTGAAAAAGGAAAAGGCGCAGGCGCTCCGCAGGACCTGTGCGGCCCAGGCCCTAGAGGTAGGAGAAGTGGACACCCTTCGGGACCCAGAGAGTGCGCACCCGTGAACCCAGAAAAGGTGTGGGCGCTCTGTGGGACATCGGAACACATAGCAGTGAATTCCCAAGGACGCACATAGCTGCACCCAGACCCCCCACACACAGATCCCTTCTGGGAAGCACCAGACGGGCTTGGGGGAGAACGCGCGCCTACACTATGAACAGTACGCCAGAGGCTGACTGAGTCCTGAACGGGAACAGAGAAGAACTGTCTCCAGTCACCCCTCAGTGTGCTGAAGCCAACTAGAAAACTGGTTTGGCCAGTCTGAAACCAACAATAGGTGTTTTTTGTTTTGTTTTGTTTGTTTTTTGTGTTTGTTTTGTTTTTGTTTTCTTTTAATTATTTTAAAGTAACCTTTCATCTTTTAATTCATATTATTTTTTGATCTATCAATTCTTTATGCTTCTCTTTCTGTCACCCTGGTCTTGACCCTGCTCCCTTGCTTTCCAAATTTTTCTCTTCTTCCTTCCATCGTCTGTTTGGTTCCTTCCTTTCTTTTTCTCTCTTTTTTTTTTGACCTGCAAGTAATTGCATAATTGTATTATCATTATTTCATTATTCGTACACCTCTTATTTTTATAGTATTTTGGCATTCCTCTTCTTTTTGTATAGACTTCTTTGCTTGGCTGATTATATTGTATCATTCGATAGATTTCTCCCATTATCTCATTCATAGTGTATTGC
>JAPYXV010001034.1:0-14519 GCA_028533065.1 Trachops cirrhosus | reverse complement strand
CTCATTTTTTTGAATTCTTGTTTCTTCATTCTGTTCTGGTTGAATGTTTACTTCTAGTCCATATCATTGATTTGAGTCCCAGTTTCCTTCCCTTCACTGTTGGTTCCCTGTATATTTTTCTTTATTTCACTTTTCATAGCCTTCACTTTTTCCTCTATTTTGCACCCATATTCAGCCATTTCTGTGAACATCCTGATTATGAGTGTTTTGAACTCTGCATCTGATAGGTTGGCTGTCTCTTCATTGCTTAGTTCTATTTTTGGAGTTTTGATCTGTTCTTTCAGTTGGGCCATATTTTTTTTTTTTGTCTCAGTGTGCCTGTTACATTGTAAGGGGCAGAGCCTTAGGTATTTGTCAGGGCAGGGCAAGCCATGTTGCTGTGTTGTAGTGCTGTATGTCGGGGAGGGGGTTCAAGAGGGAACAATGCTGCTTACATGGCTCTTGGCCCCCTTTCACTCACTTCCCCTGCTACCCACAAGCAAATTGGGCCCTTTTGGTGCTGATTCCTGGGTGGATGGGTTTGTGTACATTCTAGGATGCTGTGGGTCTCTCCAACGAACTCTCCTGTGAGACTGGAAGTTTCTCCCACTGCCAGAATTCCCGCAGGTTTTTACAGCCAGAGGTTTTGAGGCTTTATTTCCCCACACTGGAACCCTAGGTTGTGTGGTCTGTCTTGCTCCCCAGTTGTTCCTCCTGGTTTATCCACATGCAAATGTGAGACACCCCAGTCCGCCAGTCACTGCCTCCCCTGCCTGGTCTTCCAGCCACTGCCTTGCCATATGTTCTCTCCACCCTGGCTGCCCATCTCTGCCTCTCCTACCAGTCTGAATGAATATTTCTTCTTTAACTCCCTGGTTGTCACACTTCCATACAGTTTGATTTTCTGGCAGTTCTGGTTATTTTTTGTTTTTATATTTGTTGTTGTCCTCCTTTTTGTTGTGTATGGAGGCAGAATGTATCTAACTATGCCTCCATCTTGGCCAGAAGTTGAAAAATCTCTTCTACATTTTCTTCCAGAAATGTTAAAGTTTTAAAATTTATATATAGGTCTATAATACATTTTCTTGTAGACTATTCTTGTTATTTTTTTGTAGACTATGCCCAGTAGGATCAAAGTTCATTTGCTTGTGTGTGCGTATCCAGTTCTAGCATCATTTGTCAAAAAAGACTATACTTTATCAGACTGCATTTACACCTTTGTCAAACATCAGTAGTCTACATACGTGGATTTACTTCTGGAATCTCTGTTCCATTGATCTACTTGTCAATATTGGCAATAATACCACATCATTTTGACTACTGTAGTTTTGTTACATGTCTTGAAATCAGGCAGTTTTAGTCTTTCAAATTTGTTCTTTTTCCATATTCCTTTGCCTATCGTAAGTTCTTTGCATTTCCATATGAATTTAAGAATGCTCTTGTTCATTGCTACTAAAAGAAGAAGGTGTCTGGGATCTTTATTTGGATTGTATTGAAACTGTTGATCAACTTTGGGGAAATTGACATGTTCATAATATTAAGTCTTCTGGACCATAAACATGCTATCTCTTTCCATTTATTTATGTCTTTAACTCTCAATGTTTTATATTATACAGATCTTGTATATCTTTCTCAGATTTATTTCTAAGTATTTCATATCTTCAGTGCTATTGTATATAATTTTTAACTTAAACTATGATTATGGCTTGTGCATGAATGTATAATTGAAATATGTACATTGATCTTAAATCCTGCAACATTTCTAAACTCAGTAGTTTCAGTAGCTCTTTTTGTCAATTCCCTAAGATTTTCTTCTTAGGCAATAATGTTGTCTGTGAATAAAGAATTTTACTTCTTCCTCTACCATCTAAATGGTTTTTATTTCTTTTTCTTGCCCCATTGCACTGCCTGGAACTGCCAATATAACATGAAGGAAAAGTGGTGAGAGCAAACTTTATATCTGATCTTAGGGGCAAAGTATTCAAACTGTCATCATAAAGTACATTGCTAAGCTGTAGGTTTTTTGTAGTTGTCCTTCATCGGTTTTATAAAGTTTCCTATTACTAGTCTGCTGAAAGTTTTTTAAAATCAGGATAAGCTGTCAAACTATATTAATTTTTCTATATTTATGTAGATACAAATATGCTTTTATTTCTTAGGTTATTAATATATATTACATTGATTTTTAAATGTTAATTCTAGTCTTATAGATAAACTCTGGGATCATTATGTGTGTTTTTATATATTGTTAAATTTGATTAGATAGAATTTTGTTTTGAATTTTTGAATCTGTTTATGAGTGATATTAATAATTTTCTTATCCTGTAATGTCTTTCTCTGGTTTGTGTGTCAAGGCAATTCTGGCCTCATAGAATGAGTTTGGAAGTTTTCTCTCCTACTCAATTTTCTGGAAAGTTTGTATAGAATTGGTATTTCTCTCTTAAATGTTTGATAGAATTCTCCTGTGAAGTAATCTCAGCCTAGAGAGTTCTTTGTGGGAAGACTTCTAACTCAGATATAATTTCTTTAAGAGATAATAGGTTTACTTGGGTTATCTATTTCTTATTTTCTTGTCTGTATTTTTCAAGGAATTTTTACACTTCAGTTGTTGAATTTATTAACACAAAGTTTTTAAAACAATATTCTCTTAATACATGTAAAATATATAGTGATACCACCTTTTTAATTCCTTGTTTTGGTAGTTGATGTCTTCTACTTTATTCAAAAGTAGTCAGAATAGAAGTTTATTGATCTCTCCAATAAACCAGTTTTGGTCTTTTCCATTTTCTCTATTATTTTTCTTTTTCTATTTTATTTAACTCTGCTCTGATATTTTCTTCTCATTATGTTGGGTTACATCTGCAGCTCCTTGTTTTTTGTTTTTAAGGTGGAGTCTAAGATCCTTTACTTGAGACCTTTATTCTTTTATAATATGGGAATTTCATATTATTGCCCCTAAGTACTCCTTAAGAGATGTCCCACAGATTTTGATATGTTGTGTTTTCATTTTCATTCAGTTCAAAATAATTTCAGATTTCCCTTTGTATTTCTTCTTTAGCCCACAGGTTTTTAAATAAGTTTGTTAGTTTCCAAATATTGTGGACTTTCTAATATCTTTCTGGTATGAATTTCTTAATTTAATTCCAGTTTGATTAGAAAGCATACCTTGGGTCAACTGAATTCTTCCAAATACGTTGAGACTTGTTTTATGGCCTACAGGTAGGTATATTATTAAATGTTCTATCTGTATCTGTAAAGAATGTATATTCTGCTCTTTTTGGGTGGAGTATTCTATAAATGCCAGTTAGGTCAACTTAGTGTTCAAATGTTCTAAATCCTCACTGATTTTCTAATTACTTGCTCTATCAATCTTGAGAAAGAGGTATTTAAATCCCTGGCTATCACTATGAATTGATCTATTGCAATTCAATCAACTTTTGGTTCATGTATTTTGCATGTGTTTAATGCATTTTAAAACTGTTATTTAGCTGCATAAATGTTTGGGATTTTTATAACCTCCTAATGATTTTATTATCACTATGAAATAAACTTATTTATTCCTGGTAACCTTATTTGCTCTGAAATATACTTTGATATTAATAAAGGGTGAAGGGTTTGCAGGAACAATTATAAAGGACACATGGACAATAAAAGGGGGTGGAAACAGGAGGGAGGTGGGGAGGGCTGGGGTGTTGGGTTGGGGTGGAGGGAAAAGGCAGAAAATTGTACTTGAACAACAATAAAAAATATATACAGCTATTTCAACTTTCTTTTGATTAGTGTTAGCATAGTATATATTTTAGTAGTCTTGTATTTTTAACTAATTTGTGTTATTTTTTTTTATCCAGTATGACAGTTCTGCTATTTAGCAAGGGTGTTGGACCATTTATATTGAATGCAATTGTTGGTGACTAATTTAAATCTGTTATCTTTCTATTTGTTTTGTTTTTTCAGGCTGTTATTTTTTTACCTTTTCCTCTTTTTCTGCTTTCTTTGGAATGGAGTATTTTTATTATTCCATCTTATCTCCTTCCTTAGTTAACTAGTTATTTCTCTTTGATTTTTTATCTTAGTGGGATTTTTAAAGGGTTTATAGAATATATCTTTAACTTACCATGGACCACCTTCAAGTGATATTGTACTATTTCATGTATAGTATAAGCACCTTTCGATGAAATACTTCTATTCCTCCCTTTCCAGCCTTTGTGGTGGTGGTGTTATACATTTTCCTTTTATGTATGTTTTAAATAATACACACATTGTGGTTATTTTCATTTAAACTGTCCATTGTAGTTGTAAATTCATTTTATATCATCAGGGGCAGTGCTTGGTTGGAGAGGTTGATTATAATACAGTCCTCGTTGTCTTCAGCTACTTGGATGCCCACTATAATTTGTTTTAATGAGATGAAGAGTGATCATTTTACTTAAAAACCCAGATTCTCTTGTATCTTTAAGCAAAAAGTACTTAAAAGTTGTAGAATTTAAAGATGATTTATGATTTAAAAAGGACACAGGTGATCCAAATTTGTTGATCATCCTGAAATAACAAGTGACTATCAATAGAATGCTAAGTGATTGTTCCCACAAGGTGGATATTTTGGGTCCCACCCAGTAAGAGCATCTAAACGCAAAGTCCCCAACACAGTTAAAGACAACATGCTTCAGTGCTGAGCATGATGTCTCTTCCCTTCGTGTTATTTTTTCTGGTTTCAGTTTATACATAAGCCCTTTAAACTTAACTCATAACCTAAACTGGCTATGAAAACAAGAAAAATATGTCTTAAGAGACACATATATACAATGTGATAAATACTGTAATGAAAATAAAGATCATGCACAAAAGAAACCTGTCTGAAGAATCCAGAAAATTTTCACACCGAAGTCATTGGTCTTAAATGCTGAAAAGGAGTTTTCCAGAGCAGAGAAATTTATAAATCATGCTATGAACAGGGAATGGAAGACATAAAAGTGAGAAGTTTTGGAATGAGTAGGTCAGGCAGGAACTGGCTAGAAGGAATTGATTTGAATATTATACATTGTAACTTTTTGGAGTGGTTATAAAGGAGGACAGATGGATAGACTAAGTCAAAAGTGAAAAGAATCTTTGAAATTTTGACTTCAGTTTTCAGCCAGAGATTCTGACCCTGACACCCATGTGCTACCACCCACCACACAGGTTTCACAGATAGGTTTTAGAGGAGTTGGTAAATGCAGACATTGCATGGAAAAAATGTGTATTTGTTCTGTCCAAAGAATGTGTTGAATTAATCTGTTGTTGAGAATGGGCATAAAGTAGTACATGATATTCCCTATTATCTTTTACTGTCTTACAATCTGTAGTGATGTCCCTCTTTCATTACTGATAGTAGTAATTTGTGTTTTCTCTATTTTTTTTATTCTTGTTAGGGGTTTATTACCATTTATATATTTCAAATGACCAACTTTTGGTTTTGGTGATTTTTCTCTATTGTTTGTCCGTTTTCTAATTCATTGATTTCCACTCTTTATGATATCCTTGATTTTACTTATTTGCGCTTCTTTGTTTCTTATGGTGAAAGCTTGGATCATTGATTTTAAGGCTTCTTCTTTTCTAAAATAAGCATTAAACCTATTACTTTTCTTTCTGAGGATTGTTTTAGCTATCTCCCACAATTTCTGATATATTGTGTTTTATTATCATTCACTTCAAAATATGTCCTAATTTCTCTTGTGATTTCTGCTCTAACACATGAGTTATTTAGAAGTTGATCATTCAAGTTCCATATGTTTATGATATTTTTCTATATGGCTTTTGTTATATATTTCTAATTTAATTCTATTCTGATCATAGAATACTCTATATGATTTAACCTTTTGACATTTATGGAGACTTGTTATATGGTCAGCGTATGATATATCTAGTCAGATGTTCCATATGTACTTGAAAATATGTGTATGTTTAAAATCTGTAATTATTTTTTCTTTAATCTTATCAATTTTTGCTTCTAATACTTTGATGTTCTGTGATTAGTCACATACACATTTAATGTTATGTGTTCTGCATGAATTGATCCTTTTATCATTATGAAATGTTTTCCTTTATGGCAAACTGCTTTTTTAGGGTCTTCTTTATCAAGTATTAATATAGTCACACCAGCTGACTCCGTCATAAGAATTATGTTTACCATCTTGCTATTTGTTTTTCATTTGTTTCATCTCTTCTCTGTTCCCTTCATCCTCCTTTCCTAAATTCCCTTGCATTAAGTATGTTTAGGTATAATCTTTTATCTTTTCTATTGGTTTTTAAACTACATCTCTTCTTTTTTCCCCAATGGTTATATTATGGACTACAATATTCATTCTTAATATCATAGTCTATCTTGAATTATTTTTGTACTCATTTACCTGTAAACTAAGACCTATCAACTTTATAATTCAATTTATCTCCTTCCATACTTTGTGCTATCTTGTTATATATTTTACTATTAAATGCTTTATAAATTGACACTATATATTAGTTTTGCTTTCAACAATCAACCGTCTCCTAAAGGAAATAAAAAATATTTTTATACTTACCTACTTTTTTCTTTTTAAAAAATCCATTATCAATGCTCTCTTTGTGCCATCCTATAAATTGGAGTATCTATTCAGTATCATTTTCTTTCTACCTGAAGAACTTTCTTCAGCATTTCTTTTTTTATTTTATCTGTTCAGAAGAGTTTGTTTTTCTTTAACTTTTTATTGTATTTTTCCCATTACCATTTAGTTCCCTTATACTCCTGCCACAATAACCACACTGTTGCCCATGTCCATGAGTCCTTTTTCCTTTTTTCTCAATCCCTCTACCTCCTAACCTCCCCTCTTCCCACTAGCTGTCATCCTGCTTTTTATTTATGAGTCTGTCTGTATTTTTCTGTTCAGCATCTCTTATAGTGTTAGTTTGCTATCAACAGATTATCTCAGCTTTTGTTTATCTGAAAATATTTTGCCGTCATTTTGAAAGACATTTTCACTGGCTATAGATTCTAGATTGATCTTTTTTTCCAGCACTTTTAAAACATCATTCCATTTTTCTCTGGTTTCCATTGTCTCTTATGAGAAGTCAAACATAATTCTTATCATTGTTTCCCTTTTGGGACTTCAATTACATATGTATTAGACTGCTTGATATTGTTTCATGAGACACTGATACTCTGTTCAGTTTTTTTTTATTATTATTATTTTTCAACATTTTTTCTCCTTGCATCAGTTTGGATCATTACTCTTTTTTTTTTCTTCTTCTTTTTTTTTTTATATCAGTGTATGGTTGCTTCCTGTGCATTCCCTGCTGGGAACTGGCCTGCAACCCAGGCATGTGCCCTGACTGGGAATCGAACCGTGATCTCTTGGTTCACAGGCCCGCGCTCAATCCACCAAGCCACACCAGCCAGGGCTGGATCATTACTCTTGATTTGTCTTTATATTTCTCATCCTTTCTCCTGTATTTGCACCTTGTATTGAGTTTCAGTTTCTCTAGTTTACCTTTCTGTTCACCAATTCTGCTCATCTTGTCCAAGTTTTTTTAACATATTTATATCAATTGTAAAGTCCTGGTCTGCTAATTACACTATTTGAAGAACCTATGGATCTGCTTGTTGATGTTTTTTCTCAAGATCATGCATCATGTTATCTTGCTTTTTCACATAGTTCATGATATTTTTACAATATGTTATTAATGTTAGAATTTTATTAATGAGATACTTTACATTCATTTTTTCCATACTAACTCTTCAAAATCTGTGCAATATGAAGCTTTTCATTTCATCTTCAATCTGGTCTCCATTACATCTCTTGCCCTTTAATTAAAGATATAACCATTCAGTCCTTTATCCAGTTTCTCAATATGTCCTATAGTTCTATATTCAAAATATATCCTGAATCCCTCCACTTCTCACCACCTTTACTGCTACCACCTTAAGTCCAAGACACCATAATAATGTCTTGTTTAGACTTCTCTGATAATTTTCTATCTGATTATATTGTTTTCCTTCTGCTCCTGTATCTCTACCTTTGAGTCTGTTGTTTATCAAACAGCAATAGTCACCTTAAAACATAAACATGTAACCTTCTATTGCTGCCACCATGGTTAGGATAAAATTCAGACTCTTTATGATGGAGTCTACATCTCCTGGCCTCTGCTAATTTCTCTCACCACATTCCCCACTGTTACTCCACTCCAGCCACATCAACTATATTTAATTTTTGAAAAAATATGCCAACCTTATTCCCGTCTCAAGGGCTTTACATTCTGTCTGGAAGACTCATACCCAAGATCTTTAGAGGGTTTGCTGTTTTACATCATTAAAGTCCTAGTTTGAATGTCAGCTCCTAAGTAATAGATAACCCTTTCAAATAATTCTTAACACTATCTATTCCATTACATGGTTTTCTTTTTTTCTTCTGAGCACTTATACCTATCTGAAATTACATGTTTGTCAGTTTATTTTCTGGTTTTTTACTGCTTCACTAGAAACTAAGCTGTCTTACTCACTGTTGTATCCCCTGCATCTAGAACAATAAACACATGGCACATAGTGAATACTGTGTAAATGAGTCTGAAAGATCCCAGCAGACAGATCAGGTGTCTCATCAAAATTAGTTGCTTAAGTTGCTGACCCAAGCCATATAAACCAAAGAGCTTTATAAGAACAAAAAGTATTAGTATAAACTAATTCATGCCATCTTTTCCCAATGCTTATTAGTCTTTGGGATGTAGAAACTTTCAACAATGCCTGCTAATCCACTAATTTGCCTCTTTCCACCCGCTAATTTGCCTCTCTCTGTCAGTGGTTACTAGCCATTAGTTTCTCCTACCCAGCTTCCATCTAACTTGCCTTACAAGAGCTTGCTTTTAAACCAGAAATTTTCTTTGCTTGCTTTGCCATCTCCTTGCTTGGCTTTTCTTTCTTTAACAAGCACAACAGCATGCTGCTGCATCTTCAAAGAGTAAATTAATTCCGTCCGCAAAGGGGTCAAGTGCTAGAAAGTGCATAGCCATGCAGTTTGCATGGCAGGATACAGAAGATATGATGCTAATAAGATTCTAAGATGAGAACAGCAGACAGTCTCTGGAGATTCAGATGAAGGGGTCTGTAAATTTTAAAAGAAATGGTCTCCGAAAACTAATGATGTCTGCTTTCCAATTCATTAATAATGTGGAGTGGGGAGATGGGAGTGAGATCCAGGCCATGCTTTGAAATATCAAAATGTAACGAGGAAGAAAACAGTAAGAGTGATCTCAATGGGGTCATAAAGCTGAGAGAAAGAGGCAAAGTGTAAGAAGATGTGGTGGTACTATATGGAGGGGAGGGAATCAATCCACCCCATGTGTGTATATATATGTGCATATAGTACTTTTATCTATATATGAGTAGATAAAAACTTTTCTGTTAGGAAAAAAAATACTGCAACATTGATAAGGCTTTTGCAATTTTCATATTTAGGGTGACGCAGAGAATATTTCAAGTATGATAAAAACACATCTAAGCCGTCTGCCTCTCCATATTTACAAATGCTGCCCTTCACCTCTTTACATTGCATACAAGGAACTGAGTAACACAAACCTCAACCTTGTTTGTAGTTAATAGAGGAAGAAAAAAACCCTCAGGCAAAGCCTAATGAACCAAGAGCAATTCTGAGCTCTCCTCTGTAATATCTGCCGAGGCAGTGTCTTTCCAAGGGCTGCCTGGACATATCGTGTGACCTTGCTGCTTTACATCATTAAAATTTCCCATTACTGGAATGGTGTTTGCATGGAGGAGCCATTGTGCAGATATTATGGCTGAGTTTCTCCCTGCTGCATTTGGAGTTTGTGCTAATAGAAAATGCCTCTCTGCTTGAACAGTTCTCTCGAGCTGGGAGGTATGCAGCAGCAGGAGAGTTTAGCTTTGACTTTTATTTTGACAAAGCTATTACATTTTGCAGATTGAGGTTATGGTCTTTTCTCCTATCTCTGTATTTCATCTGCATGATATTTTCTGATCTCCCTTTTAAACTCCCATTAGTTATGATTGAGGCTCTGGGGTGGCAGCCTGCCTTGGAGCCGTGATATTGTCAGCTTTTCCTACAAGCCACTAAATAGACTGATTCAGTAGTGTTCAGTCATGTGGAACTTTCCAACGCTGCTAGCCTCAGAAAGGAGACAGTTGTTTGCCAGATGGACACTTGCATGTGTACTGCAACCTCCAAGGGACCAACAATCTTAAAAGCAAAAGTGCAGCCTCATTCTCCAGGGCCATAATCTCTATCAGCCTCGAGCTTCTTCTGAGCTTCTGAGCTTCCTTCTTCAGCAGATGGACTGCTACACCATGAAATTGTGGAGGCTGTGACATTTCCAAACCCCAGGCCCACCCTCAGCCTGTTTTACTACCCTTATAAGAAGGTGCTATTCTTGTTATACTCTTCCTAACTTTGTTTCATCCACAGTCAGTTACACATTCATGCAACTCTACTCTTATGATTTTAGCAGAAAGTTTTACAATGAAAGCTTTAACCTAAGAGATGGAAATATTTCTAATTACTGGTTATACAGCAATAAACTATTTAGAACCAACTGAAAGGGAGAGATTCCTTGGCCAGCCCTCCCAAATGTCCAAGCAAACCATAGCAATTGAGAGATTTCAAACCCAAAGCTAGTGCTTTTAAAGCAAGCTAGTGTGACCATTTTTTTATCCTAGGCTTTCCTGTTTTAGGTAAGCACAGTGAATTCTTCCCAAAGAGTCTCCAAAGCTGAGACTGTCGCACAGCCGGGTGCCTCAAGCGCTTCACTTCGTCCACCTTCTCCTGAACATGTGGGATGTGGCAGTCCAGAGTGGAGAGTGTCATGTCATGGAGAAGGGGTTGCAGAGGTGAGGAATTTATTTCCTCAGGAAATCTCATTAGTGATGCAATGCCTGTTTTCATTGAGGATTCTGCTCCTGGGCTTTGTTTTCAACTGAGTAACCGAGCCTGAAAGCTGTCTGGTGACTCACAAAAGGTCACACTGAGAGTCGGGGGCCCTGACCAGAGCATGCCACCTACCTGTGATTGATGTGTATTAAAGCTGTCTTGAGCCACTCATAAACACAGCAAGAATCCTGTTCTCTTTTTGTCATTGCTCTTGACCAAAACTTGATTTACTGTTTTGAAATCAGCTGCTCTTTCAGTCCTCTACAATAGCTTCTTTAATAGCTTGTTGTACAGTTGATGACAATTTGGAAAAGCTCACATATTCAATATATTTTTTAAATTGACTCTGCACTATTCCAGGTACCAAGGCTTTATAAACAGCCTAATTGTTCCCTGAGTGTTTGCTGACCTAAAGAAAAGTGTTGATGAATCAGACCCTCCTTTTCTATCTATGAGGGTATTGAGATGTGTATTCAATATCATAGAAATCACTGCTGAAAATTGTTTCCGTGGCCCTGAGGCTACTTACCTCAAAAGGTGAAATAGCAGAAGTACCTGCTAGAGAACACTGACTAGCTCTGCTGTTTCTTGATGAGATTGCTTTAAGGTTTGTATAGAAGGGATTGAAATTGGATCTGAGTGTTAGGAGTGACAGTTCTTGTTCTGGTAAAGAAACATCATCATCATCATCGTCTGAACCCACTGAGTATGTTTGTCGGTTTGATACATATGATAATGAACTTTAAGACTGATGTCAGTATGACTGAGAGATTAGCGTTGTATAATCTTAGCCGACATATGTGCACAAAATATATGACTTAACTGAAACACTGCAACAATTAAAAACAAATCTCTATTTCTGATCAACTTAATTGTTACTTTTTGATGGCATGGGCAAGTGGAACTGCTCCCTGACTTCCCATAGCCACTTCCATATTTGTATTTAGGAATGCCTGCTGGGGTGGTCTTCAGAATACCTAACAACCCACTTGATTGGTATAGTGACCATTCAGAATGGATTTACCACTCACAATGAATGCTGATGTCTCTGTACTGTAACATCTAACTGAACATCAGCTCTGCTCTTTATTCCTCTCTATTTGTACAAATTTTACCTATCCTTCAAGGTGTGGTTTAAGTTACTTTTTATGAAGCCTTTCTTGTTCTCTACGGTTCTATTTCTTGATTCTGAATTTCTATACTACTTTAGTGCTACACTACTCCCAATTGTCCCTATATCATGTGCTATCTTCTATTGTTATTCTATTTTTTCATATTCCCCATTGTACAGTATTATGAATGTATATACATTTCAAAAATATTTTGAACATAGAAAATTCTGCTGAAAATAGAGATGATGTTTAAAAGTGCTATATTTGGTGTAGTGGTAACTCAAATTTCTTTTGTGGACTTAAGCTTGGTATCCAAGTAGTCCTTTTTCTGTTAGAAAAGCCACATGAAAAATTACATTTTAGCAAAGAACTATAGCATAAGACACTGTCACCAGTGCCTTTTCCACTGTAGGATTCCTTTTCTCATATATTCTGTCTGTTTCCCAGATGATGAGACACTTTGCTCCACTCTTTTTAACTTGGAGATCTGCTGTAGCAATGGAAGAATTCTGTTTTTACCAGAATGTATGGAGAGTTGTGTATAATTCTGTATATATTTAGTCACAGTTTCAGATTTAAGTAGCATAGATCATTTCTCTTCAGAACAGACAAAAATTATATATTCAGATAAATTTATGGAAAGTTCCCAAGCTTTTTGTTGAAAGTTTCATTTGATTATTTGGAACTGGGAGCATTTTTTTCCCCACAGAAATGATATCAAGAGAGCAAGGTTTCAAGCTAGCCCTACAGTGACTCATTATCATAGCTTCCAACAAAGAAGGGGGCCTGGGCCATGCCAAGAGGGTTTTAAGAAAGAAAGGTGGCAGTGGATTCTCTGAGAAAAGCTGTGGGGGAGGCATCTCCAAGACATAGGGTGTCATTCCAGGTGATAGCTAATCTATTTATATTATAAAGCTAGAGTAGGGTGTAAGTAGGCTTATAAAGCACGTGTGAATAAGTGGGGAATTACCACTTGCTTCCTGAACACAACTAGTATAAGCCATGTAGGACAGTAAAATAACATTAGAACAAAATTAGAAGAGCTAGTTCTAGTCCTGGCTCTGCTACAACCTCTGTGGTTGAACCTGAGTGCATCATTGCACCTCTCTGGGCCTGTTGGCTCATCTATGAAAGAAGGGCTTCACTTTCCAAGGCTTCTTTCAGCTAGAGCAAATCATGACCATCATCTTTCCTACAATGTCATCTCTGCCCAAATCCCTGTTCTGTCCTCTTCATGCTGCCTCTGTACCTTGTAATTATTTAATTCTGCTAAATCTAGCCACCCCTTTTACTCAACCCATGTCCTCTCACCTCCCTTCCCCATAGGCTAGCAATAATAAAACAGAGGGGAAAACCACTTATGCACCTACTGTTTATCACAGACCATATTCTATTTAATGTAAATATATCCATGCTTATTCTCTGTCTTAATCTGAAAACTTATTGACTACAAAGACTATGCCTTTTTTGTTTATTTCTATAAGAAATTTTAAGCACCTGATGAATTTGGAAAATATTTAATAAAGACAACAACGTGGACATGTTGAATTAAAAAGTAGTGTTCCCTCACAATTACTTTTTTCGGTTATTTTCCAAAGAAAAGGAACAATGATGCCTTGCTAAAATCATGGAAATCAATGAGGCATTTGAGAAGAAAACTAAGATTTGGGGGAAAGGAGATAAAAGTAGGCTAGCTGGCTTATTTACATTTGATTTCTGCATGGCATTCTCCCAGACAAAAAAATCAGGCTTAGCTACTGGGACACGTCAACTCGAATTTTGATTAACCTCCACATGCTGCATTTGGGGATTACAAAGCATATAAGGAAGCTTTTTTGAGGGCCGGCAGAGTGGTAAAAATATTTAATACCTTGATTCTGGAAGCAGCTACACAACTGTTTGCTAAAATTCACAGAACTGTATACCTAAAAAAAATAATAAATTTTATTTAATGTAAGTTATGTTTAATAAACCTGACTTAACATTAAAGATTATAAAAGACACCTATATCTGTACTAAAACAAAGACAATAAAGTAAAGTGGTCTATAGACTTACTCATTCACTTGTTTTAAACTTATAAGAGCAAACTTCAAAAATAAGAAATAATACTTTAAAAATTAAACAAATTGACTCAGGAAAAAGAGTATCCCTTTATCTATTCTTTTGATATTTCTGAATGCATAGTAAAATATTGCTACTTGTGCACCCACTTGTCATTGCCTTCCTTCTACTAATTGGAGAGGAGAGTTGGTGTGTGTTTCTCTGCTTTAAGCAGAAAAAAAATTCCTACTATGTCCCTAGAGACTTGCTCTTACATCTGGGAGACATAGCCATGCGTAGCTTCCATAATATCTGGTAGAGTGAATATCAAACTGTTTCAGCCTCTACAGCTAGAAGTAGGCAAGGGATAAGAAGATGAGGAATGGGTGTTCAATAAACAACGTCTGCAGTAATAACGTAAATGCACAATGCAGTAAGCTAGAAGAAAACTATAAAATAAACCCAATTGGATGGAGAAAA
>JAPYXV010001033.1:0-14522 GCA_028533065.1 Trachops cirrhosus | reverse complement strand
CCCATGCTCCACCCTCCCTATTCTCCCTTTCTCACTCTGAGCAACATTTCTTTTTGTTTCCCGGATGAAAAAAGTCCACAAAGGGCAATATTTTCCCACTGTGGATGTGAAAGAAGTGAAAACAAAAAATGGCAGAGGCACTAAAAGGCATCAAAATCCACGAGTTCAAAAACTGTTTTGAGCCATGGAAAAAATGTCTCACTAGGTATATTACATCAAATGGAAAGTACTTTGAAGGTGACTGAACTTTAAACATGTCAGAATAAATACACAATTTTTATAAATAAATTTCATTTGGCCCCCCCGCATGCACACACATATATTTAAGTAAATGCATACATATTATTTGTCCATGTAAATGTGAATTTGGGAGGAAAGAGAATTAAATTAAATGCATGGGGTTCAAAGTCATCTTGAACCAGAAGACATGTGTTTGCATGTTTCGTATTTGCTTAAGTATGTTTCTCCCAAAGAGATTCCATATATCCTTGGATCCTAAGCACATATTTGTTCCTGGAATGCTCATATAATATGTTCCTAATAAATTTTCAAATTAGTAATTAATCAAAGTAATGATTTAGTGTTCTGCTGTGCAAACAATTTAAAATGATAAAACTGAACTCTTACACTAAAATCCACATTTCCTCATCTCTACCCATTCTCCGCCTCAGCAGCTGGATCCTGCCTTACTGTCCCTGTGTGTTCTCAAAGTCTTTGATGCTCCCTTTGAAATGGGGTAAAAGTGCCCCAAATAACTCCGGAGTCAGCCAACCACTCTCTGTTAACGAGGCAGAAGACTTTCTGTGACTTTGCATCAGGGATGTCGCCCAGGGAAAGTTAACATTGATAGACAGCCGCTCCCATTTTTCCACCATGGCTGGACTTTTTGAAGCCACCCCAGTCCTCTCTTTCTCGGGCGTTCCAAGGTAAACCGTGAAGTGTCTGAAATGCTGCCTCTTCCCACCTCACCCTGCTCCATCAAGTGAAATGATATCTGAGACTAGCCTTTCAAAGGAAAAAAACTTCTAAATTGTTACACAAATATGCTCTGCAATTACTAAAACAAAAATGTAATAAATCCAAAGACTATTGTTTAGAAAGTACATATGACTTGTGTTTCTCAGGGTAAAGAGAGAACAGACAGAAAAACATGGGGAAGCTATTTTCTTCATTTTCTCCTGCTTAGACACAATAGCTTTAAACACAGTATATGATTGAGGAAGTATAGCTCCTCAAGATACGAAGCATATCCCTTCCTATCTCACCTGCCACTCACTCCAAGGATGCAGAACGGGAACAGGCAAGGCGGGAAAGGAATCAGCAGCTACAAAAGGACATTTATTTGGGAGTAATACTCCAAAATCTGTCTCAACCTTACTCAAAGCCGCAGGATGCCAGCTGATACATTTTGACAGGGTGGAGGATTAACCCCTCCATGTAGTGAAGTGTGGGGAGCAGTGCAGAAAGGGAAAGGCCGATACCCTAGAGCTTCCACGCTGTGGAATTCGGGGCTGATGTCCCATTTGTCCCCACCTCATGTGGGACATTTCCAGGAATGCCCTCCATGTTTTAGAACTAGAGAAAAACCAGTTCAAAGGCTAAACTCCATGCTGAAGAGCCAATTTCTCATAACAATAGCTATTAATAACTCTTTTTGAAATCTCTTTTCCAATTAAAGGACAGAGATTGTCAGAACAGATATCGGTGTATTAAGGCTTGACTAAAAGCCCAATCAGAGATTTGATGCTGTGGATCAAACCACTAATGTAAGCAGCTCGAAGATATTGCTGTGAGAAGTTCAGAAAGAACACTAATTAACTCAGACAGATAATCTTCTAAAGATGTATTCCTTTGCTTGATGAATATCCTGTATTGGCATTTTTGTGAATCATTCTTGACATTTTGCCAGTTCAGCTATCATTCTTCAAGGGATACAGAAATAGTCAGTAGATTTCTAAAAGCAAAATCTATATAAAGCAAAATCTAATTCCAAAACTACCAGCTACCTCAAAAACAAGGCAAAACAGAGAGATGATCATTTAACAAGCAAAATTTCTAGGAAAGCCTCCTGTGGAGAAATTGCTTCATCTAGTGTAGCAGGACTACTTGAAAGGGCCAACTTGGATTGCATGGAAGTGTTTTTCAGGCTGTAGGATTAAAGTCTTCTGAGTTTTTGAGTGGAGTATATGCGGGAGCACGTACTCAGGCCTATATACACATTCATTTAATAAATGTGTATTCAAAACCCACTATGCATCAGGCATTGCTAAGAAGTTTTTAAGGGAACTACAGTTACAGTTTATGGAGTGTGGTTTAAAGAGTATTACTCTCAAACATTATTGTCACCCAGAATTTGCTAATTGCTTTCCAAATTGACGTCACACAAGTAACATTTCGTAGTTGTACCTTCCTCTTTATTCCCATGGCCCCTACCACTACTCTAGAAAACAGTATCCCTGCCTTCTTCAATCTCTACCCCACGGTGACTGAAAAAATAATATAAAATCAAAGCATTGTTAAAAGATCAAATCGATAAGCAAATGCAAAGGAGACCCAAGCCTCTGGATCATCAGGAAATTGGTAAGAGAGACAGCCTTTTGACAAAGAACACAAGAAGTGAGCAGTGTGGAGGACATGGTTGGTTATTTTGCAGCTTGGAAAGTAGGGTTCTTGAAAATCTACCACACAAAACCGGGAAAGAAGATTTAGCATTAAAATAGATTCTTGTTCAGTCAATGGCAGATGGACTGGAAGAGCTGAACCTGGTACCTCAGACCTGATGTTTATCTCTGATTCCACATTTGTTTTTCTAAAACAAACAAAGGGCCCAATACCTGCCACATGCTACAAAACTGGGTCTGGGCGAATTTATGAGCAAAAGCAGGATGCTTATTTTAAATATGTTTGCACAGCATTTGGAATCCTCGGAGGGCAGGGCCCCAGTGAATGTAACATTAGTAATAATGATGCTCCCACAAAGCTCCATGAGAAGGCGTCTGGAGCCCAGCCATGCCCTGGGCATAACTGCCTCCTACAAAACTTGCACAACAGTCTGAGGGCGGTGCCCTGCCCTTGCTCTTGCTGTCTGATGATGCCTTCGGGGAGGAAGGGAATAGGAACCTAGGCAAGCACAGGGGGGCCTCCGTCCACCTCCACCCTTAGGAACTCAGCCCTGCTGTCCTCACCTAAACCGCTGCAGATCGCTGCGAGGGAAAACTGGCTCCTGGGCAGCCTGCTGTAGGAGGCGCAGCTGACAGGGAGGGAGAGAGGGTCCTTCCCAGCATCGCATTTCTTTCTGCCTCAGTAATAGCAAGCAGAATCCTGAAAATGACTGGCTGAGTACGTTGTTTTTGGAATAAATATGTGCTCTTCTCCTGCTGTCCCCTGTCCGCCTTTGGTTCCCCACGTGCTCCCTCCTTGGCATCACCTCCCATACCTCTGCCAGAGTGAACACCTCTCTTCCCTCTCTCAGGTAAGCCACATCTACTGATAAAGCTCTGGAATATATTCTTCACATTTATGTGTAGTTTTTCCCCTAACACAGTGGGACGCAGCATCCAGCTTCCCAGGTAGTGCAGGGGGTGTGGTCAAGAGCTAAAACCAGCCCTGGCTGGTGTGGCTCAGTGGATTGAGTGCCAGCCTGTGAACCAAAGGGCTGCCGGTTGGATCCCCAATCAGGACACAAGCTTGGGTTGTGGACCAGCCCCCCAGTAGGGGGCACGCAAGAGGCCACCACACGTGGATGATTCTCTTCCTCTCTTAAAAAAAAAAAAGAAAATCTAAAACCATGCTCCTTTTTAGGTTCCTACATCCTAGCCAGCTTGCAGGAGTCACTTGCATGTCACTAACCTGGTAGCAGGGTCTGACTCCTGAGGCTTTTCCACATGTATTAGCTTAAAGCCCTTTGGCTGATACACTGTGATCCCGCACTAAAGAGAGAGTTCAATTTTTAATTTCCAGGCGAGGTCCATTCCACAGAAGGAAGTCGTTCGCTTTGCTGCCACACTGGGCTTTGTAAGCACACAATCAAGCCTCCTCCAGGTTCCCTCTCACTTCCAGCCGGGGTTTTACTCTGAAGAAGTTCTCTGTGGATCTCTTTGAATACCCTCCCTACCAGCGGAACAGATTCTGTAATCTGACCTTCCTGAACTTGGCTCTCTGCAATCCTGCTTGAAATTATACTGAGACGCACCTTTACATGGGAGCTACTGCTGTCGACTTCCTTTCCAGTAGGGAAATAATGTAACTTATAAAGCAGGGTGTCTGCCAAATTAACAAACACAGTCTGCACTGTTTTCTGACACCAGCAATCAACTCTTCAACTCGCTGGTGACCTGGGTTTCCTACAATTCCATTCAGTTCTGCCACTGTCTTTCTGGAGTTGGCACGTGATCCCACAAGGTACAGGGGCTTGGTCCCTCCAGGGTGACTCCACTATAGGTGTCAGTGGCAAGTCCCAGTTTGTCACCTCCACTTCTAGCCAACCAGCTGTGAATTCAGGGGCTCCCGTCACCTCTCCTCAGGTTCAATAATTTGCTAGAACCCAGAAGAGCACCCTACTTAATATGACTGGTTTATTACAAAGGATATACCACCCAGGAATGGCCAAATGGAAGAAACACATAGGGAAAGGTATAGGGGGATGGTGTGTGGGGCACCCATGTCCTGTCCTGGCAACCCACCCTCCCGGCTCCTCAACGAGTTCACCAACCCAGATGCTCTCAGAAGTCCATCCTTTAAGAGTTTTTATAGAGATCTTACTATGTAGGCATGATTGATTAAATTATTAGCTGTTAGCGATTAAACTCAGCCTTCAGCCCCTCTCCCCTCCCAGAGGTGGCAGGGGGAGAAAAAGAGTGTTTGGAGGTGGTATGGCTGAAAAGTCCCAACCCTCCTGCTCTGCTTTGGTCTTTCTGGTGACTGTCCTCCCTCCCCATGCTTGCTACCTAGGGGCCACCGCATCTAGTCACCTCTTTAGCATACAAAAGACACTCATCACTCCAGAGGGTCGGAGGCTTTTCTGAGCTGTGCGCCCCAGTGGGAACCAGGGGCCAAGACCAAATATAAAAATACTGGTATATAAGTACCAAATCTAAAAAGACCAAATATAAAAATAAAAAAGAGCTACATGAAATAATATCATTTATAAAGCAGGGTGTTTGCCATATGAATGAACACAGAAAACCAGTGACAGGAGGGTGGCATTCTACCTGTCCTCACCCTCTCTCCACCCACACACGCTAATGTGGCCTAACAAAGAGCTTCAAACGTCACTGAACCCAAGACCTCAGGACCTACCTTACCTGAGATCCAGTCTTTAGGGGCCGCTGGTCATCCCTGTAGCCCCATGCGATTGAAACATACTGAATGTGACTTTCTGTGCTATTCTTCTGACTCCTGTCACCTGCAGCTGGGGACTTGCATGTGCCTGGGTGATTCTACCTCAGTTAGAGTACAAGCTAACTCAGGCACAGAACTTGTGCAAAATTCTTCCCCCGCCAGCCCCAGTACCCAGAGCTGTACCTTTTCAGGCAGCAATAAATGTTTGCTAATTAATCAATAGGTTTATGAAATGACTATAACTGGGAATAATAATAATAATGATAATATAATATCTTTTAAAGAACATTTATAACTTGCCAGGCATTTTGGTAAATATTATACATATAATAATTTAATTAATTTATACAAAATACCTATAAAAGAGGAATGAAATATTCTCTACACAGGAGAAAATTAAGTTGAGAGGAAAGAAATGAAAAAGTACTTTTGGGGACACGTGTTTAAAGGTAGAATGATAACATCCCTGCCCCTAACCTCCAGAATGTTGATCAAAGTAGGATTTTGAAGGCATCACTCACAAGATTTTTCAATGCTCAGTAGGAAAGATGAAATTTTCCTAACAAAATTGATGTCCTCACATCCAGAAAGTTTTTTGTTTGTTTGCTTTTTATAAGTAATCGGGATTTGCAGTGTGCTTCTCCAGGTACTTACAGATTTTTAGCAAAAGTCATGTGCTTATCATAGAATTCCTGCATGAGAAGGATAGTAAAAAAGAATCTAGTCCAACACAACTTCTTTATGTCCAGCATCCAGGTGATGTCTTTAATATTCTGTGTGCAAGAATGCTTTACTCAGCATTGGGTGGATGACACACTTCCAGCATTCCTGGGCAAGAAAGATGCCACCTGATAGAATGAGCTGAATTTTCACTTTATGCATGTCTCTCAGTACCTGACAGATATTAGGCTATCAAACTAATTCTCAAATGTTGGCTTTAATTTTACACCATAGCTTTCAGGATCACTTCTTTTTCTTCTTCTTCTTCTGTTTTGTCCACTTTGTGTCTCTCAATGGTATCCAAGTCATGCCCAGTCTTGCCGAATGATCACAGTCTGGAAACTAGTGTCATGACCTAATATACCTCTAGTTTCCAATTTGGCTCTGTCAGGTATGTCACTGAAGTTGGCAAGATGTGTGTGATTCGTTCATAAATTTAATAAGAAATGGGAATCGCACTGGATCTTCAATCCAGAAGTCGTATTTTCTTTCCGCTGCTGTGGGCAATGATGCAACTTTCTTTGCCAATAAAAAGCTCCTCCTTGGTGCTGAATGAAGCACCTGATGAAGGAAGAGGTGGACATCTGGGATGAGAGAACGGTAGCATATGAGCTGTTCAAATTACTAGACAGAATTATATGGGCATAACCTACTTGATGAGAATAAACTAAACAACATAGGATTGATAGAGCTTTCTACCTAGATTCAATTATTCCCAAGAACTATAAATGATCATGATTCTATAATTTTGGGGACCTTGACAAAAAAAGAAGAGGGACAATGGTATGCAAAGATTTCTAGGGAAGTTGGGCATCTTTTCAAATGTCTATTGGCCCTCTGTATGTCTTCTTTGGAGAAATGTCTGTTCAGGTCCTTTGCTCAATTTTTAATACGGTTGTTTTTTTGGTGTTGAGTTTTATAAGTTCTTTCTACATTTTGGATATTAAACCCTAATCAGATATATCATTGACAAATATGTTCTCTCATTTAGTAGGTTGTCTTTTCATTGTGTCGATGGTTTCCTTTGCTGTGCAAACACTTTTTAATTTGCTGTAGTCATCGTTGTTTATTTTTTCCCTTGCTCAAGCTGATATATCAGAAAAAATATTGCTACAAGAAATGTTTGACATTTTACTGCCTATGTTTTTGTCTAGGATGTTATGGTTTTGAGTTTAATATTTAAGTCTTTAATGCATTTTGAGTTGATTTCTGTGTATGATGTAAGAGGGTAGTCTAGTTTCACTTTTTTGCACTTATCTTCCAATTTTCCCAACACCATTAAATATACCATATTTACCCCATGGTATGTTTTTGCCTCCTTTGTCCAATATTAATTGACCACAAAGGCATGGGTTTATTTCTGGGCTCTCTGTTTTGTTCCATTGATCTGTGTCTGTTTCTATGCCAGTACCATGCTCTTTTGATTACTACAACCTTGTAGTATAGTTTGATATCAGATAACGTGATTCCTCAACTTTGCTTTTCTTTACCAAGATTGCTGAGGCTAACCAGGGTCTTTTGTGGTTCCATATAAATTCTTAGATTTGTTCTAGTTCTGTGAAATACACCATTGGTATCTTGATAGGAATTGCACTGAATCTATACCTTCAGATAAATGAAATTAAAACCACAAAGAGATATCACCTGCCACCTGTCTCAGTGGCTATTATCAATAAATTAACCAACAACAAGCGTTAGTGAGGATGTGAAGAAAAGGGAACATTCCTGCACAGTTGGTGAGCATGAAGATTGGTGCAGCCACTGTGGAAAACAGTATGGAGTTACCTTAAAAAATTAAAAATGGAGCTGCCATATTACCCAGTGATTGCACTTCTGGGGATATATCCAAAAAACCTGAAACATAATTTGAAAGGATATATGCACCTATGTTCACTGTAGCATTATTTGTAATAGCCAAGATTTGGAAGCAGCCCAAGTGTCCATCAGTAAGTAAGTGGATGAAAAAGCTGTGGTACATTTATGTAGTGGAATACTATTTAGCCATAAAAAGGAAGGGAATTCTTACTTTCTACAACAGGATAGATGGATCTGGAGAGTATTTTACCTAGTGAAATAAGCCAATTAGAGAAAGACAAGTATCATATGATCTCACTTATATGTAGAATCTAATCACAAAATAAACTAACAAACAAAATAAAAACATGCTGATAGCTGTCAGAGGGGAGGGAGTTTGGGAGAGCTGGGTAGAAAAGGTGAAGGAGTTAAAGGGAAAAAAATCTCCTAGACACAGACAACAGTACGGTGATTACCAGAGGGAAAGAGGGGTTGGGGAAATGGAAGAGGATAAAGGGGGAATAAATGGTGATGGAAGGAGACTTGACTTGGGGTGGTGAACACACAATACAATGTACAGGTGATGTGTTACAGAATTGTACACCTGAATCCTATATAATTTTATTAACCACTGTCATCCTAATAAATTCAATAAAGTTAAATAATGAAGTTGAGTTATTGTAATATATATAGTTACTGAATATTAACCTTAATTTCAGTTTGTTGTTTAGGTTTACATCTCTAATGCATCATTTCTCCAGTGTGTTTGAAGATGCTGTATTGGAGATTGTCATTCAAAGGTTTAAGGAATCTGGAGTTACTAATATGACTGACATGATTATTGAACAGTTCTTCATCGCCTCTGCCAGCATGCCTTTTATCCTGCGTAAAGGGAGTAGGTTAGATAATTGGATAGTTCAGCAAGAATTCACATATGTGTATTTGATGGAAGCAAAGACATGTGTTAAGAATGCAGATTTGAGGATGAACTGTGTTTGCTGTGGAAAGAACACTGGAACTGGGGTTTAGAGACTAAAGTTTCAAACCTATCTTATCCTCTTCCCAGGTATTTTACTTAACTTTTTTGGACTTCAGTCAATTTATCTGTAAAACAACAACAACAAAAAAGAGGTAGTAAACACCCCTTCCAATTTTACAATTCTATTATCAAATATTTTTCAGACTTGTAGGTGCTCTGACGATCAAATACATTCTTAGAATAAGTTATTCCTCCTCTGTGGAATTTAGCATTATGTAAGTGAGCCTTCGTTAGAATTTTTTAACATTTGAACTCTAAGTACATGAGGACTATCCTCAAGTGTTTCCCCAAAGTTGTTGGTAATATAACCAAAGATAGAGTTCTACAAAGAAATAATGTCTTATTTTATCAGCTTGCCTAAGAAAAGCTAGGAATCCCATAGAAACATTATGACTATTCAGTACTACCTCAGCCTAGCTTGATGCCTGTATTATTGGACTATAGATGACACTTCCCTAGGAAGACTTTAGTACCACCCACCTCTGCTTTCTAAATCTCATACTCCCTTGCTTTCCACCATCACCTACCTCTGGTTGTATTCCATTTCCTCTCCTTTTTCTTTACCTAATTATGTTCAGCTGCACCATCTAGTGATCAATAGAGACTAAAAGCACAGTGTCCTTAATATACAACAAACCTAAACATTATTTAGCCAATGTTTGACCTCATCCCAATCCCCTCATGAGATTGAAATATGCTCGCTGTACCTTTAGTTGCTGATGAAGGTCCTGTCATAGCAGAGCGATGGACCAGAACCAAGATGCCTTCTACAGCCCCATTGCAATACTCTGCCTTCCCGACCATCCTACCGCTCTAAATGAATCCTACCCCTACATGACCGGACTTACTAAGCAATGGGTTTCTTGTATTTCTTTCGGGGAATCATAACTTCCAACCATATCGACTTTTTCCCTACCTTCTTGTCTTCCTTCACCAGTTTCCTTTCTCCTGGGCCGTCATGAAAACCTCCAGGTGGTGCCTACATGACGACATAATGTCTATTTTTCTACCTGTAGGCACAGTAGGAAGTAGAAAGCAGTTTACACCATAGCCAATTAAAGGTATGCCAGACCTGGCTTAGGTATCTGGTTTTGTCATGTTTTAATATAACAACCCTGCACACATTCATTTTATTCCAAATCTAACCCGAGGATATAAATGTCAACCTCATAGGGATGCTGTAAAGACTGAGTGGGGAAACATCCACAAGGAATGTAGCACAGAGCCTGCCGTAGACTGAGTACGCAATAAATGGACATTAAAGTGTGAACGAACATTTGCTTTACAGATAACTCTACCCGCCACCTACCAGAAACATTTCAATGGATCAATCCTGCTCCTCAGATGTTTTTTTTTTCCTTCTCTCGTCCTTAAGGTCTTGCCCTTTTCTCAAGGACGGGGCAATAGTTTGCTCAATATCACATTTTGTATTGAAATTAGAATTAGGACTAGTACTCACGTCTGTATTCCCTGCATAAAGAATCTGGGAGACAGGGAGAGAGAGAAGGGGTACCTGGGAGTGTCAAAACCTAGACTACTCCTCTTTTCTGTGTGAAAATGTAAAAGAAGGGTCCTTCCCGTCCTGTTCTGTGCTGAGTCCATTGTAAGAGAACAGGAGAAAGTTACAGACAGTCAAAGGGAGAGGGAAGTACCTTGGTTATGAGGATTAGTCACAAAATGAAGAAAACAGCCGCAAATGCCACCCTGATGTAATGTCCATTAAGTAGAGTTCTGAAGTATATTAGCCAATTACACGTTTCTCCAGCAGCCTGGGCAGCTTCTCCAAACACACTTGCTAACACAATAAGATACTCTCAGAAAAATGGCTGAGTTGGAGCCAACACACCTTTGAGTATAAAGTGCTGAAAAGTCTAGGATTAAATCCAAGGTCAACTTTAACCAGGACACTAATTTTTAATTGAAAAGGGAATAAGATATATGAAAGAGAAGAGAACTTATTTGGGATGGGTGAAAATTTAAATAGGACGTTGAAGTCTATGGAAAGCTGGCAGGTCAGAGCTGGTTTTCATTTCCTCGTTTCACAGGGACCTGTTGTCCAAGTTGAGAATGAGTGTTCAGTGGCCAAATGCCACGGGGTTCCTAGATTTTCTGTCTGTTGTGTGTTGGATTCATCCTGCAGCTGGGGTTAAAGCATGAAACTGCCTCATCGTTAGCTTCCCTGCGTGGGCCTCCCCTACGTAGCAGAGTCAGACGCAGCGGTCAGAGAACCAAGGTTAGCATTATCATCGTCCTTGTTACATGTGTACCGGGGCCTCACCGCAGGGAAGACCTAATGTCTTTCCCACAGCTCTTTAATCACATATTGGCACTCTTAGTTTCCTGTGCATGCTAAACACTCTCCTAGGTCTGAGAACCCATCCTGTCCTGGGGTTGAAAGAACTGATGAATTGCTGGCGAGTTTAGCACAAAATCAGTCTGGCATCAGTTTTGGCTTTGGACTTGAACCCTAGTCTTGGGAAGAGAGATTTTTCACTATTTCTTGTGGGCCAAGATCTCGTAATTTCTTTTAGGTCTACTTTTAATAATGGAGGTTCATCTGCCTCAGTTCTATTCTCTAGTTTGAGACTCACCACTCCCACCATTCTAACTGTAGAAACTGGCTTTGCTCATTCCCCAGGCATTCTGGGGAATGGTACCCGTATCTTATCCCGGATCTTAGGTCAGCTCTTTCCATTAAGCCTCTGACTCTCAGTGTAGCGCTGGATCTCACTCCTTATGATACTGTGCACCACCTGAGTTATCACCTGAGTCGAATTATCACCTCTAATTGATTTCCCAGGCTTTAGACTGCCTGGCCCATGTCCCCAGGTGTCAGCCACCTCCTTGCACATTTCACTTCTCTTTTCCTTTCCTATTACTTTTTCCTTGTGCATTCTCCTAATCACCCATTTCATGTATCAAGAGCTGTCCCTACTTCACTGGTCTAGGTCTCCCAAGGTTCTGACACTAGCCTCTCGAGGTTCATTATTTCCTACCTTCTCAAAGGTTGAATTATAAATTCTACAGCATTGTAATAATAAAAGTAGGTGTGTGGGAGGTAGTGACGAGGTACAAAAATGAACTAAACTTGCTTCCTAGCCTCAGAATCTTAGCATTTCGGTGGAAAACGTGACCACAAAGAAGTAAATTACAACCGAAGGAAGCTTATACGACAACAGAAAAACAACAGAAGTGGGGGGTCAGAAATGACTCATATTTTTAGCTTCCAGCTCTCTGCTCCTTTCATTTCTCTTTGTATTTAACATGTTCTGAACCGATTTATTTCACAAGACTATTATAGAGCTTCCTACAGCATCAGTGCACGCCTCTGCCCTGCCCACGGATCGACACTGAACCAGCTCACAAGCTAAATGAGGAAATGGCATTCTTCACCCCCACACATGGCTTTCCTTCTCCTTCCCTCAGTATCTGGGTTCTATGTGCTGGGCCCAAACCCGAACACCGCACCTTTGCTTCATATTTTTGGGATGTTCAGCTCACCTCACAGGTGAGAAAAGCATCCCGCTGTCTGCCTCCCATTTCATAATGCAGGACACAAACGACCCCATTTTCCATCAGCTGTCTGCCTTCTGCAAGAATCTGTGCTCTTTTACCGCATAGAGACACAAAACAAAACTGACCTAGGAATGAGTCATAAATTGTTCTTTAAAGGCTAGATCAATGGAGCCTTGCAAGCTGGGGTTATTGGGGCATGTGGGTGAAGGGGAGAGATGCAGAAGGCTGGGGAAGGGACCTGGGCTCCTCATTGCTGCTTATTCTACCCAAGAGCCCCAGTGAGTGACCAACAGTAGGGTGCTGTGACTACATAATCACGTAAGTTTGGGAGAGGGCGGCATGACGTGACCAGAAAGTGAACAATGTTAAAAAAAAAAAAAAAGAACAGAACATCAAAGATTGCTCTTATCCTTATACCTGTTATCAGTACTCATGCTTCTTATTTCTTTCCTAAGAACTAGCTCTTTAAGGATAACCCATGGTTTGAAATTTTTATGACCCCATTGTCAGAATAGATCAAAATGTCCTTTGTGCTTCTATCATTTCTTGTACAAACTTCCAATTCCCATGCAGTATAACCATCTGTTTATGTTCCATTGCCCTTTGTTGGGTTGTGAAATATTTGAGGACAATACAACATATACAATACAAGTAGCTAGGACAGAGTCTGGTACCTGATAGATGCTCAGCCAGTGGCCATTGAATAACTGAATGGAAAGATAAAGAACATGGTGTGTACTGGAATTGGACTTGTTCTGCATGAATGAGGGTTTATGTTTGGTCTGTAATGTTTTACTGATTCTGGAAGGTCTCTGTTTTCAAAAAAAGAAAGCGTCAGCAGAAAATGAAGTCTCATAATTACTGAAATAGCTGAAGCTCTCAGTTACCCCAAAGAATGTTTCACCAGACACGATTACATTTCTTAGTATGAGGGGGGATTTAAGAGCGTACCTGGTTCCAATAGGGAAATTTACTTGCTAACTGAAGAAAGATGGCTCATTAATTACTTTGTCATCATTACTAGTTGGTAACTCTGAATGAAATAACATTTTAATTTCTTGAACACCTACTCTCTTTTAGGTACTTGCTAAACACTTTGTAAATAAGAACACATTTAATTTCCCCCAAACCCTTCATAATACATATAATTATGTTTCTTCTACAGGTGATAGAATTGAGGCACAGAGATCTTAGTAACTTGTTCACAAGGACATAAAAAGTAAATGACGGAGCCAGATTTTTTCTAATGGCTCATGTTTCCTAGTCCCTTCTCTCAAGAATTAGAATAACAGTTTTGAATGATTGTCAGTATGAACATTTCCTGCAAATGATCTATGACATTATTTTAAAAGGAAAATACTTTCTTTGGACCCAAGGAATTAAATACAAAGTGTTTGCTGGGATCAAAGTCTTGGAACATACAATAGAAATATTCTCAGATACCAGCCACAACTGACCGTGAAGTGACGAATGAATGGGTTACACTGGGAAGAAGGTAGGTAATTATGATGCTGTCTGGCATGTGAAGATATATATCAGGACTGTACCCTCACTAATTTGGGAATGGTAACACGAACATGCATTATATGCCCTATTTGTTTTCTTATTTAACAAACAGTTTTACCTATTATATATCAGGCACTGAATGAGTTGCTAAGTATATAGAAACTAATGAGCTTTATTCATTTACCTGCTGAATGTTGTTAAAATCATTTCTCTGCTTCCTATACCCATAGTTTTTGACATGGCCTGGGTCCTTATCTGCTCCATCCTGGACAAAACCTTCTGACTTGCTTCTCAGGTTCCCAGTTGACCTCTCAACCTCCAGTCTATGTTCTCTCCAATTGAACTTCTGTACCACTGTCAGAAATTATCAGTGGATACTGACAAAGACTCTGTCCTTGAACAAACTTGAAAAAAGGCTTCTCTAGGTCCTCTTTCTGACCAGGTCTGGATGGTATATGTACATTGTCTATGGACAATGGACCATGGTCTATGGTCATGGGCCAGGACCATGAACTACAATAGAATAGTCCAGTTTTAGTGAGAACCCTGCTGGGTTAGTTTAGAGATAATCCCTGGCCCTCTGTATCTGATGAAATGCCTCGTCCCC
>JAPYXV010001032.1:0-14524 GCA_028533065.1 Trachops cirrhosus | reverse complement strand
TTCCCTCTCTCACTCTCTCGCTCTCCACCCATCCCCCCAAATCAATAAACATATCCTCAGGTGAAGATTTAAAAATATATGTATAAATATAACTCTTCTAATGGAGTTTATCATTTTAACCAAATTAATAACCTTTATCCTGCCATGTCATTGAGACATGGGTCCTTCTCAGAGTTTCTGTTGGCCTTTTATTCATTCTTTTGCAATTTACTCAAAAGTATTAAGGCAGGTGTCAGCTTAATTAGTGCTTTGTATTCACCCAGTTATTATAGACTGAGTCCACAGAGTGAGTAACATATCTGCTGAAAGCCGCAAGATGAGGAGTTAGATGCTATCCCCATGCCATCCGAGTCCCGCAGCCACAGGCAAAGCCTCCAATAAGCCATTAGCGTTTGTCTAGCAAAGCAACGGTCACTGTATTGTGTTCGACCCACACTCTCCTGGGCATTAGTGAGTAGCCTGCTGCTGCTCCTGTTCTATTTATGAATTTCCATTGACTTTTGCGTGTATGCGGCCTTGTTTCTCTAATGTTCCACTTGTACACTTGGTGGTTTTAATAGCTAGGGGAAAAACATGTCATTATCAACTGCACAACCATATTTGTTTAATTTGAAAGGATTTGGAAGAAAGGAAACTAAGAGGCATTTAAAAAAAAAACAGTGTGTTTGTATGTTGTGAATAAAGTATACCGATGAAAGAAAGGAAAAAAGTCTTTATTTTTAAAGGCGCAGTCTGTTTATTGCAGCAGATGATCAGACACGCCGACTGAAATCCTGCACTGGACCATTTCATCAGCTGCAGGCGTGACGGGCTTTCTCACAAGCCCCGGGGGCCTGCAGATGCGCACAAAGGCAACTCCTATATTATACATGAAAAGATTATTCAAATGGATACCCTCTTTTCCAGTTCTTTAAATAGCAGATAAGTTTGTTATGTGTTTAGTTGCATGCCAAATATGGGAATATAGGTTATTTTCAAATAAAGGCCAAATGGCCTTTTGTGAGTAATTGATGTTGCACTCTTGGGCATTCACCCCAGAGAACTGAAAACTTGTGTTTACACAACAGCCCATACACAAATGTTCGTAAAAGCTTTATTCACAGTGGCCTCACACTGGGAAAAAAAAGGCCTTCAATAGGTAAAGGCTTAATTCTTTTTCAGTTTAACCTACATATTTAAGCACCTACCATGAACCAGGAACGTGCTTAGAATGAATGGGGCATAGTTCTTGTAGAAGTTGCCCATTGCCATCACCTGGGAACTTATTAAAAAGGTAAACCCTCCGACCCCACCCCAGGCCCACTGGGTTCAGAGCTCAGGCAGTGAGGTTAACAAGCCTTGCAAGCTAATTCTGCTGTATGCTGAAGTCTGAGGACCACGGGTCCACAAATAAACAACAATTAGCAGGTAGTGTCGAAAGTGCCATGTTAAATGTGTCTACAAAGCATTCTGGAAAAAGGGAAAGACAGCAAATAACTGGGAAAATTAAGACAGAGTGTACGGAAGAGATGACATTTGAGCCAAGCTTAAGGGCAAATAAGATTTTATTCTTTAATTCAACAAACCTTTACTGAGCCCATACTATCATAGTCACTCTGCCAGACTGAGAAAGTTTAATGAACAATAGTTCAGTAGACAGCTCTGAGCAATAAATCAGAGGCGGATTTACCAAGTGGAAGCTTTAGGCTTCCTTACTTGCCTGGAATCCGTGCAAAGCCCTGTCTCTGTTGTAATTATACAAAATCATGAGAATACATGTGTGTACTCTTTTTCTTACAGTGAACCCCAAGGTTGGGAAAGCCTCAGGTCCCCCAGGAAAGCTGGATCGACCTCTCACTTGCTACATTTAGGGGTCTGAGGGAGATAGTAAGGAAACAAGCAGGACATTCCAGTAAAGAAAGCCTTGTATGGCCCCACTGCAAATAAGTGGCAGAAGTAGGTTTTACACCCAGGTCATGTGATTGCAGGGAGCAGGCTCGCTCCTAGGTCCCACAAACAGTGGTTGGAATATTACAGTGTAACAGTTAGAAGCAGGGTCTCTATGAAAATGGGGGGTTGTAATAGCACCTACTTCTTAGGGTGCGCATGAGAGTGACTGAGGGAAATAGAGAGCAGGATGACAGCTAAGGGTGGGGAGGTTAGTGGGGAGGAACTGAGAAAAAAGGAAAAAGGACTCATGGATGCGGACAACAGTATGGTGATTATGGGGGAAAGTGGATGTAAGGGGACTAAATGATAATGGAAAAAACACAGTAACATTTTTTTTTAAAAAGAAAACCATATATGCCAGGGGACAGAGGCAGAGAGTGACAAGTCTGTTGGTGTGACTAAACTGTATGTGACTGACAAGGTGCATTACCAGAGGCCTTGGCTGTGCTGCCAAGGGGTTTGGACTTTATCCTCTAGTCAGTAGGAAACATTAGAGGTTTTTCAGTGGGCGCCTGCCTGCACTGAACAAAGGTAACTGTAGCAACTGTACAAGGCAACAGATTGTGGAAGAGAGAGACTGGAGCCAGGCACGTGGATCAGCAGCATAATGAAATGGACCAGCAGGGAAGTGGTGCAGGTGTGGATTCAGGCAATGGGAGTGAAACTCAGGGACAATGCAGAGAGGGAATCTACCTCGGGATCACCTGGGAGATAGACCAGGTAAAGACATTAAAAGTGACTTTTAGATTTATAGTTTGGGTGTTTTGTGTGCATTATAACATGGGTAATACACCTCACAACTCAAAGAAAAATATGGGAGAAGCTGTGGTTTTCGCGGAGAAAATAATGAGCATTTTCAATGTTGCATTTTTCTACATTATGCTTCCATCATCCCATATATATAATTCTAATTAATTACATTTTGAAAAGCGCTACACATTTGAAAGAAAAATCACTTATACATAGACCAGTGCTTTATAATTATACAATCTCATTATTCTAAAAATTGTTATATTCTAAAATCATTAATTAAATCACTACTTCTAAAGAACATGAAATGAGATTTAAGTATATAGGCAAAAGTCAGCCTTACTGATAAAATATGAATCAGGCAGGCTTTAAAATAATTTAGCATCATCTCTGATGGCTAGAAAAATGGTTCTACAATCTCTGCAAATAGCTTCTAGGATAAAAAGGTCAGAAGACTCCCCTTTTATAGTGTCATTAAATGAAGAGAGCAGAGCAGGGAAGGAGGGGGAGTAAGAGTAAGCTCTGCTCCGACCCAGGTGGAGGTTGGGGGTTAGTGGAAGAAAGTTTAAAGTTACCTGTCAGAGATGTATGTGACAAAAGGAGTGGATTATATGTGCAATCCACTTCAAAGAAGACCAGACAGATTTTGTGCTCTGGTATAATTATACAGATTAGACATTCAGCAAAACCTAAAGCAGCATGATGTGTCAAGGAAAAGGTCATCTAAATATCCTTAAACGATTATTCATTGAGATTATTCAGAAAAAGTGAACTTCTTGAGGATGAGAGAAATCCGTTTTTGGTGCATGAGCTTTGCAGTGTGGGTTCGACTTCGTTACCTAATCATTGCTGTTTAACAGGAAAGCCAAGGCCAGGGCAGCCTGGTCCTAAGTTAATGTTCCGTGTGCCAGACCAGGACATTGCTGAACACAACAGAAGGAAGCAGCAGATGCTCTGGAGTTGCCGGGAAAGACTGCAGGCCAGCTTAACAGGCATCAGAGTTCCTTTCTGGGAATTATGAATCGATACACCTGGAATTCTGACAGTGCATCCTGACCACATTTCTGCCCTTAGGATTAAAAATAGTTCCTTCTTTTCCTGGATTTATTCCCAACCTGGTTAAAGTGAATTACCCTGGGTCTCCAAATCTTTTATGACTCCTCAAGTAAAGGTCATTTCAGATATGCATACAGTCACCACCTGCTCAATTGGCAAATAGTCAGGAATTTTTTTTAAATAGTAGTAGTGGGAGGAAAGGAAGGTTATGCAATGGATATAGATAAAAAATTTCTGTAGATCTGTTTCACAGCAGTGTGAATATATTTAATGCTACTGAACTATATACTTAAACTGGCTAAAAGGGTTTGAAAAAATAATAGTGGGGTAAAAATCCTCATTCTTACACATGATGCCACCAGAAACCCCCTGTGATCTTTGTGGGTGCATCACAACTTTAGGATGTCCCAAAGAAATCTACTTCTTTCTTTCCATACTTTGTGTGTGGGTGTTGAGTACCTGGTTTGATTCTTGGGTCTTTAACTGCACATTTGTCAGAAACTGAGCAGCACTCTGCCACTGTAAGAAGCTGTGTGATTCAGAAACCAAACCCCCTGATGTGGTGCAGAAACCAAGGCCCAGTGATTCCAGATTCAAAGTCAAACCTGTCCACTCTTCAGCATTCCTCTTCATGACAATAAACAAGAATGTAATGATTTGAAACAGCATGTAAAAAAATCATTTCCATTTTGTCTAAGAACATAGGTGTTTTTGCTGTAATGCAATATATGTATTCTAGAAAACCTTGCATTCTACATAATTACACACAAAATAACAGGGCTTATGAGAAAAATTCGATTAGTGACAGACCACTTAAACCTATGCAGCTTCATAAGCAGAATATTAACAACCAAAACCCCTAATAAAATACTGAATTCCTAATGAATAAATATGACAGTTAATATAGGTATGTTAAATTAGCATTTATTGCAGTAAATAACAGCAGCTTGATGGAAAGGGTAACAGAAGGGTTGAGGCCAATGAGCTTTATAGCAACAACATTCAGACAACATTCAGAGGAATCAGGGAAAACCAAGCAAAGGCCACTTCCAAGACAGAGCAGTGGTCAAGCCGAGACAACAGTGAGGATGTGGGGTGAATGGGATCGTGAGTGGTCATGTATTCCTCTGGGCCTTCCTGTGCTCTACTACCCTTTGTGTTCAGCTTCTGTCACTTGGCAGTGCACTGGGAAAATCTTGTATGAACCAGTGAAAATTTAGGATTTTGACATTACCTTGTATTACCACTAGGGACTGAATGTTTGTGTCCCCTCCCCCCAAAATTCATGTTGAAACATAATCCCCACTGTGGCAGGGCCTTGGGAAGGTGATTAGGTCTTGAGGGTGAAGCCCTCCTGCATGGGATTAGTGACCTTATAAAAGAGACCCCAGAGAGCAAGCATCCTTGTCCCATCACCATGTGAGGACACAGTGAAGAGATGGCCTTGTGAGCTAGGAAGCATGTTCTCACCAGACACTGAATCGGCCAGCACCTTGACCTTAGACTTCCTAGCCTCTAGAATTGTGAGAAATAAATTACTGTTGATATTCTGTTACAGCACGCTGAATAGACTAAGTACCAATCATGTTGAGGCTACTTTGAATTACAGAAATGTACATTCTATCAGAACATACTGTATCTGCATTGGAACATTTTCTGAAAATGCATATAATGTGTAGATTTGATTCAGGACAAATTGGGAATCAATTTTGTTCCTATCCCTACAGTAATACCCATATGCAAATCCTTTCCTGAAGCCAAATAAATGAGTTTCCCTCTCCAACTGTAGCAAGACTTGACCTTTCTCCAAGAGTCACTGAAAATGAGCAGGTGATTAAGTGCTACTGTGGATTTCTTGATGTACAAAGTTAGGAGGGAAACTTTCAGTATCTTAGAACTACAGTTAAATTTGGTGTTGTCATTAATGACTACGTGAAAGAACAGTCCCTAAATGCAGAAGACTTTCATAAAGCATTATCCTCAGACCAACCACGATTGGCCCTCTGTACTCACAATTTTCATATCTGTGGGATTTAACCAGCCACAGATCAAAAACAGTGTTCAATTCACAGTTGGAAATTTGAGGATAAAGGGAGCTGACTGTATGCATTTTTCTATGCTATTTTATGTAAGGGACTTGAGCATCTGTGGATTTTGGTATCTGTGGACATCCTGGAACAAGTCCCCCATGAATGCATAAAGGATGACTGCATTTCAGAATTGCCTAGTCAGCTGTTTACAAACACAGATTCCCTTGCACCAACTCAGGATTCCTGAAATCAGGGTGTCTGGCAGTAGGTCCCAAGAATCTTCATTTTGTCCAAATTGATATCCAAATGAATCTCATGTTCTTAAAGTTTGAGAAGCTGTAATATAAAGTTTTGTTGCTAGATAATATAAATGGACTTAGTAGAAAATAGTTGTCTCCCATGTCAGGCACTGGGAGGAGGAAGGCATTGCAGGAATAGACATAGGCAAGTGCTACCTGATACTATTAAAGGATATTACACCTTAGACATTGATCTGTGATGTGCATCTATCCCCTGACTGGGCATTCAGGCCTATGTTCAACTCTTTAATCCATTTTGAGCTGATTTTATGTGTAGTACAAGATTAGGGTTAGGTTTTATTCCTGTATATGACAGTCCAGTTTTCCCACCACCGTTTATTGAAGAGACTGTCCTTTCCCCAATGTATATTTTTGGCTCCTTTGTCATAAATTAATTGACCATATATTCATGGGTTTATTTCTGGGCATGCTATTCTGTTCCATTGATCTAGGTGTCTCTTTGTATGCCAATACCATACTGTTTTAATTACTATTAGTTTATAATATAATTTGAAATCAGAAAGTGTGATTCCTCAGCTTTGTTCTTCTCTCTCAACATTTCTTTGGCTAGTTGGGATCTTTTGTGGTTCCATACAAATTTTAAGATAGTTTGCTCTAGCTCTGTCAAAAATGTCATTGAAAGTTTGATAGGGATCGCATTGAATCTGTACATTGCTGTGGGTAGTGCCAACATTTTAACAAAACTAATTCTTCCAATGTGTGAGCATAGAATATTGTTCCATTTATTTCAGTCTTCTTCAGTACCTTATACTTTTTGGTGGATAGGTCTTCCACCTCCTTGGTTACATTTAGTTCTATTTATTTTATTCTTTTAGATACAACTGTACATGGGATTGTTTTCTTAATTTCTCTTTCTGATTGTTTAATTAGTGTATAAAAACAACTGATTTTTGCATTTTCATTTTGTATCTGTAACTTTACTCAGTTCATTTATTCTACCAGGTTTTTATTGGAGTCTTCAGTGTTTCCTAGATATAATATGTCATCTACAAATACAGATAGTTTTACATTTTTCTTTCTGATTCTAATGCATTTTATTTCTTTTTCTTTTAAAAATATAACTTTCTAATATTGCCCAGGTGTACGAGTCATGTGAATGGAACTGTCATTTCAGAAATGAGTGGTTTTGGTGGTTTAAAGATCTTGAACTGCTGGACATTTGAAAAATGTTAATTATTTTAAAAATTAGCAGTTATCTTCTGCTGAAAGAACCACTTGGCTGTCAGTGTACTCAGTCTTTCTCATTCTTCCCCTTCTTACAGCTACAGCATCTTCCTGCCTTTGACAGATGATCTGACTCCAAGATAGAGTGATAGAGATGAGCTTGGAAGGGCAACCAGTCACTTACCTTCAGTCCCATTCAGAGTGTGCAAAATTACGTGATTGAATTTTTTGTTCCAGTTTAACTAGAAATCAGATTAACAAGAGCATCATTTCTATTACTATCTAAAGAAAGTCTTACCTAAATGAAGCCCAACTTCTATTAATCCTAGAATATGTCATTTTTAAGCTAGGAACAGCTTAACAGGAGTGCTAACACTTACATTTACAAATAAACATCTAAAATATCTAATTATTAAATTTAACATGCTCAGCCTCAAAAACTTCTATATGTGCTTATACCTTGTACCCATAAATGCCCATCCTTCCTCACTCATGAAAGTTAGAAAAAATGTCAATAAAAGATGAATTTTATGATATATATTTGATGACCAATAGATATAGGAAAGAGGGTAATAAATTATCAATGTAATGACAACCCAGTGAGTCAGAACAGCTAATAGAAGCATGCATTTATGTAGAGGAATGAAAAAGGGACATTGTCATGCACAGTCCCTAAGCTGGTGATCTCAAAGGAATATTTAACACAGGAGTCTAAGAACTGTCAGTTGATATCAACAGAGCCTGTTCATCATAGGCTAAGCCTCCAGAGCATTGCATTCACTTCAGCTTTGTAAGGCCAGCGGGCCACGTTGATGTGTAGCTATCATCATTAAGGTTTTCCTGGACCTTAGAAACGATCCAGAGTACAGGAAAGAGGAGTGGCATGTCAGCAATGGCAAGGTGGAAACAGAGCCAGGGCCACACCACGTTGGAGAGCCTCACATTATCTTCCGTGAGTGTAAATGGTTTATTCAACAGCAGAGGCTCCTGTATTTAAAGTTCCACCAACAGAGTGGAAGCACCAGCTTAGTCAATTAACAAGAAAAGCACTACGTAGAAGAGGCATCTAATAGGTGCCCGGGTACGTACTGTGGAAAAACCAGAGTACTGGAAATTTACCATCTATTCCAGCCTATGTCCTTCAAAGAAGAGTTAGAGAAGTTTCAGGAATATAATAAAATGTATGCCACAAAAAAATCTGTCTTCAAATATTTCAGAGAGAGGGCAATAGTTGCATTTTTGGAATTTGTTTTCTAAGGACCCAAATTCATCAACAAATTATTGGTGTAAACACTTTGGAATAGATCTGTATGTATTGACAAGAAAGTGTTCCTGTACATTGCCAAGTGAAAAAAAATACCTAACAGTTGTGCTTATTAAGTAGTTAGGTTCAAATAACTTAACAGTGGTATACTCAGGGTATTTGCATTAAAAATTTTGAATGTCTCTGTGGTATTAAATTATTCTGTCTTAATTTACATTTGCCTGATTACTAGTGAGACTGATTCCATCTTCTTGTGAAGTTACCAGTTTCTTGTCCCTGGTGAGCAGGGAGGTTTCTAACCAGAGTGTATAAAAGACTTGAAAGGAACAGGTGAGGATAAAAATTCTTGTAGATGGCAGAGCTGGGAAGCATTCTCTACCAGAAATCAAGCATCTTCTTGTAGAATTCAAATGACTTGCATTATGGGTCTTTTCCTCCTATCTATTTTTGTATTCATCCCATTTGTGTGTTTATGTAGAATATAATTTTATTTTATATATGTATATTTGCTTTTTTACAAATGGCATCATACTGTACCTACTATTCTTTTTTCCAGCCTTATTGAGAGATAACTGACATAGAATTTTGTATAAGTTTAAGGTATACAATTTGTTCTTTTAACATAATTACATATTGCAAAATGATTACCACTGTAGTATTACCTAACACCTCCATCACATCACATAAGTACCATCTCTTTTTTGTGTTGAGAACATTTAAGATCTAGTCTCTTAGCAACTTTGAAGTGTATAATATGGTATTGTTAACTATAATTATAAGTCTATGCATTAGATACCCAGAACTTATATTTCTTATAACTAAAAGTTATAGTTATTTATAACTTTATAAATATAGTTAACAATACCATAGTTATTGTTAACTACAGTTATAACAATGCCATAGTTATGTTAACTATAGTTATAATTGTTATAACTATATGGTTATTGTTAACAGTGTGGTCTATATTTTCATCTGTTTTCATGCTACTAATTAGCCTCCTTTTGTTTCTTTCAGCTTGAAGCATTCCTTTCAGCATTTCTTGTAAGGCAGGTTTAGTGATGAATTCCCTGAGCTTTTATTAGGGAAAGTCTTTATCTGGCCTTTTTATCTGAAGGACAAGTTTGCCGGGCAAAGTGTTCTTTGTTGACAATTCTTTTAGCACTTTGAATATATCATCCCATTCTCTTCTGACTGCAAGTTCTCTGCCACAGATCCACTAGTACAGCCTAATGGGTTTCCTTTTTAAGAGAATTTTTTTTTCTCTTGATACTTTTAATATTCTCTGCCTTTGATTTTAGATAGTTTTTAAACATGTCTTGGAGAAGATCATTTTAGATTGAAATTAGGGAGTAATCTACTAGTTCTGTGAAGTCAGAAGCTGGATGTCCAGATCTCTCCCCAGGGTTTAACCTCTCAACCACTCACTGTTCTTTAAATAAATGTTTTCCCCTTTCTTCCTCCCTTCTTCTGGGATGCCAGTGATGTGTTCATTATTTATTTTTATGGTAGCCCATAAATCATATAGACCTTCTTTATTCCTTTCCATTCTTTTTCTTTTTGCTCTTCTAATTGGATAATTTCGGTTGACCTATCTTCTAGCTCACTAATTCTTCTGTTTGGTCAAGTCTGCTATTAAAATCAATGAATTCTTTAGTTTAGTCCTTGTATTCTTCAACTCCAAAATTTTTCTTTTTTAAATTATATTTCACTGATTATGCTATTATAGTTCTCCCAATCATTTTCCCTTTGCCCACCTCCAGCATCCCCCACTCCCTCAGGCAATCCCCACATTATTGTTCATGTCCATGGGTCATTGGAATATGTTCTAATTTTTATGTTTTCTATTTTTTTAACTTCTCATTTTGTGCATCTAGTATTTTCTTGATATCACTAAATTGTTTATTTGTATTCTTTCTTAGTTCTCTGAGCATCTTTAGAATAAGTATTTTTCATTTTTTTTTGGGCAATTCCTGAACCTGCATTTCCTTAGGGCCAGTTACTAGAGTTTTACAGTATTCCTTTGGTGGAGTCATGTTTCCCTAATTCTCTGTGATCCCTGTAGACATAGGTGTTTGCACCTTTGAAGAGGCAGCCACTTTTTCCGGACTTTATGGACTGACTTCAGTAAGGGAAGATTCTAACTTGCAGGCGGGGGCATGCTAGGGCATGTGTGACCCTGAGTCTAGTGGTGCAGGGCACCAAGTACAAGGGCAGGTTGTGGCACCAGGTGCAGGACAGCATTATGGCTCTTCATCTCCAGCCACTGGAGTCCACGGCATCAACAACTGTGTGGTCCTTGGTGAGAGCTGTGAAATATCCACAGTGACTACAAGGGCTATTGGAGTTCTTAGCAGTACCTCCAGGTTCAGTGGCTAAAGTTCAGGGCAGTCAGCAGTGGTGGCCAGATCTGGTAGGATGCACACACTGGCTGTGGTGGCCGGGTGCGTGTGCCTGTGTAGTGTGTAGTGGCAGGGGCCAGATGCAGACACACTCATAGTGGTGAGGTCTAGGGCAGGCCGAAAAGGCCTAGGCCAACTACGGGCTCTCTAGCAGCTGCAGGGACCCTGGCTGACAGTATGCTTTCCCATGACTGTACAATCTCCCTCTGGGCATGAGCATTGCAGTTGAGGCTGGTGACAGGAATTGGGCTGGGGTGTGCAGGTGTGCAGCCAGAGAGGCTAACCATAGATGAGTATAATACTACAGGTTAGTGACAGAAGATAGATCTTAATCATGGCCATAAACAGGTGCAGAGGCCCTGGTTGTCAGCGTGCTCTCCCATGGCTACACAATCTCCCCCAAGGTGTTCACACTACAGTAGAGGCTGGTGACAGGTGTCAGTTCAGTGGCATACAGCTAGAGGTGCAGCCATAAGCACATACACAGCAGTATGGGTCAGTCATAAGCTGGTACCTTGTACTCACACAGCCACAGAGGCCTGAGCTGACTGAGAGTGCAGTTCCCAAGCTCCAGTGGGAGAAGGGGAGATAGGGAGGGACTCAGGCAGCTGTTATCAACAAATGTGATGCTGTGGGGCAGAAGCTGGTGAAATCTGCAGGAGGTGTGGCCGCTGTGCTGGCAGTTGGTTCCTTCTCCAGCAGAGAAAGCTGCTGGGTTTATCTGTAGAACAGGTCACTGTGAGCCCTGATTGTTCCCACTGCACGGCTGCAGTTGGTCGCCCCTGCTTTTCTTCCCTGTTTGTACCATCTCTATGCACCTCAGCTTCGTCAGTCTGAGATGAAACTGAAGCAGGGTCATAGTGTGGGACCCCAAAAGACTGGAGAAGCTGGGCCCTCACCCGGCCCTTCCTTTCCTGGTGAGGGGAACTCCTTTATCTGTGAAGCACCCTCCTGGTGCTGATCAAGGGGATGGGATGATGCTGGCAACATGAAGCTATGTTCTTTCTCTTTTTGCGCAGTTATTCCCATGGTATTTGTTCCACCTCGTTGCTAAACTTTCTTAAGTGTACTCCAGAGTTCCCCCACATTTGTTTTTGTTCATGGGTGTCTAATACTGGTCTTTGTTGGAGGACAAAGGCCGAAGTCACCATTTTGGTGATGTCACCTACTCCTACTATTCTATAATCTGCTTTTCCACTTACTGTTATTTTTGTGAAGAAATTTCAAGGCCAGTGAATACACATTTACATTGATACATGTATATATACCAGGTCTGTCCAGAAAAAGTCCAGCCACTGTTAATATAATGAGAATGGTTTGCACGACATCAATGTAACCTGGCAGCCAAGGAGAGTGGACTGGAATGCACATGTGTGAACAACGATGACTTCACTGTACTAGTCAGTGGGGACAGTAGACACCACTGAGTGGGCATGTGTATTGTGTGGCCATCGCATTCAAAAATGACTGAGTGAGCAGAGCAATAAATCTGTGTCACTTTTGCTTTAGGCTTGAGTATTCCTCCACAGAAACTATTCAGGTGATTCAGAAGGCTGCAGCTATGGGTAACTAGTGATTGGCAGCTTCATCACAACAATGTGCCCACTCACGCATCCCATCTCATTCAGAGTTCTTGGTGAAACACCAGTTGACTCAGCTCCCCCTACAGCCCAGATTTGGTACCCAAAGACTTCTGGCTTTTCCCAAAACAAAAATCACCTATGAAAGGAAAGAGGTTTCAGACTGTCGATGAGATTCAGGAAAATACCACAAGGCAACTGATGGCAATTGGGGGAACTGTGTGAGGTCCCAAGGTGCCGACTTTGAAGGGGACTGGGGCGTCATTGTCCTACATACAATGTTTCTTGTATCTTCTTCAATAAATGTCTCTATTTTTCACAGTACATGGCTGGATATTTTATGGACAGACCTTCATATTTATATTGATATATCCCTAGTGCCACTAACCTTTTAATTATTTTTTTGCTTTGGCAATGACCCTTAGTATGAGTCTATGGAATTGGTATTAGAGCACTTTTACTTTGTATCTGACTTCAAAATGAATGCTTCTAACACCAGCACTGCATATAAATGTTTGCAGATGTTTGGTATACACTTTTTAATAGATTAAGGAAATATACTTCCTAATACTAATTTCTACAGATATTTTATAATTAAATCAATATAAAATTTTAGAAGTTACTTTTCTGAGTATACTTATATGATCATATTGTTTCTTTTCTTTAATACATTACTATTAATGTGACAAAATCCATTCATAGGTTTTTAATGTTAAACTACAACTGCATTCAGTCATGATTTTAGTATTTTTTATACTTGGCTTACTAAAATACATTTTTAAGATTGGCACCTGTGTTCATAAGTAAGATTGGCTTATAATTACTTTCTTCATGCTCTCCTTGCCTGGTTTTTCTTATCAAAATTTATAGTAGCCTCATGAAATTATTTTAGAAGCATTTCCTTGTTCTGCAAAGTCTGGAAGAGTTGGAGTAAGATTGAGGTCATGCATTGCAGACATGTCAGAGCTGCCCCGAGCCGCTGCCGTGTTGTCTTGCTTTATGAGGCTGGGGGACATGGCCGCGGGGAAGGACGCAGGTGTTTAACTACTAATTCGGTGTGTTCGTTGATAATGGCCTATTCAGATTTTTTGCTTATTCTTAAGATGATTTTAAGTTATATTTTGGTAAATTATGTTTTCCTATGAAATTTTTTCCATTTTTGTTTTCAGATATATTGGCTTAAGATCATTTATAGTGTCCACTTTTTGTTAATTTGATAAATCTGAGTTTACATCATTCTCATTGCTAATATTGATTTGATCTTCATTCCTTTATTCTTATGCACATTTGCTAACACCTTTTCTATTTTAAATGTTTCAAAGACCAACTTTTGTGTTTTATTGATCCTCATGATTACATTTGTTTTTCATTTCAATTTATCTCTTAGTTGTATTATGTCCTATATTCTACTTTTTTGTAGGTTATACTATTCTTTTTCTAACTTCTTGATTTAGATATATGACTCATCAGTTTCTGTATCCTCTTGTAGCTTGAGTGTTCAAGGTCATAAATTTCTCTCTTAGAAAGGTTGTATTTAGTTTTGATTTGGTGCTAATTTCACCTGTGTCTTTTGTAATCCACAAGTTAAAGTGCATTTTTAAATTTCTAAATGTAGATAGGTTCTGTCACTGATTTCTAAATTATGTTTTTATTTTTTAATATATTTTATTGATTATGCTATTAGAATTGTCCCATTTCCCCCCCTTCACTGCCCTCTGCCCTGCACGCCCTCTCCCACCCACATCCCCCCCACTTTAGTTCATGTCCATGGGTCATACATATAAGTTCTTTGGCTTCTACACTTCCTATACTATTCTTACCCTCCCCCTATCTATTTTCTACCTACCATCTATGCTACTTATTCTCTGTACTTTTTCCCCCCTCTCCCCCTCCCACACTCCCCTGTGGCTAACCCTCCATGTGATCTCCATTTCTGTGTTTCTGTTCCTGTTCTAGTTGTTTGCTTTTGTTTTTGTTTTAGGTGTGGTTGTTAATGATTGTGAGTTTGCTGTCATTTTACTGTTCATATATT
>JAPYXV010001031.1:0-14524 GCA_028533065.1 Trachops cirrhosus | reverse complement strand
CTACTAAGGGGTTCCCATAAGACTATCAGCTGATTTCTCAAAAGAAACGCTACAGACAAGAAGGGGCTGGAAAGAATTACTCAAAGTCATGAAAGGAAAGGACTGGCATCCAAGATTACTCTATCTAGGAAAGGTATCATTTAGAATGGAAGGGCAAATAAAAGTGCTTCCCAGATAAGGTCAAGTTAAAGGAGTTCATTATCACCAAGCCCTTATATGAAATGTTAAAGGGACTTATCTAAGAAAAACAAGAAGATCAAAAGTATGAACAGTAAAATGACAACAAACTCACAGCTATCAACAACCAAGCCTAGAAAAACAAAAATAAAAATGAACCAAGCAAACAACTAAAACTGGAGCAGATTCACAGAAATAGAAATTACATGGAGGGTTATTAGTGTGTAGGGGGAGGAGGTAGAATAGAAGAAAAGGTACAGAGAATAACTGGCATAAATGGTAGGTACAAAATAGACAGAGGGAGGTTAAGAGTAGTATGGGACATGGAGAAACCAAAGAACTCATATATGGTCCATAGACATGAACTAAGGTCAGGGAATGATGGTGGATGGGCAGGTACAGGATGGAATGAAATAATGGGGAGAATAAAAATGGCACAACTGTAATAGCATAATCAATTAAATATATTTTTAAAGCATTTTTAAAAACCTAAAAGTGATCTTGTATGTTTGATTTTGAGAAATGGAGACACATAATCAGTTAAATGCCTATGAATACACTGAAGCTAAAAATTCCTCTGTGAAGTGAAAAATACCTCCTTTGCTTGCTTCAGTAGCTAACATTTGTATGAATACTTTTTAAGGCTCTAACATTGTTCAACCTAACTGATTGTCACAACTTACCTATGGCATGGAAAAAAAACAATAATATTATCCTCATTTTTCAATGTAAAAATCCAGATTGAGAGAGAAAGAGATTGTAATTTTTCCAAGCTTCCAGGGAAAGCAAAAGAGAACTAGCAATCAAGTCTCTAAAAAGGTAAGTCACAGACAGAGTTGCTTTCATTGGCCTCCCCAGAGGGCTTTGGGCAATATTGGAGTTGTAATAGGTCCTCGAGCTTTCTTGATTAGTTAGCCCCAGTTGTCTTGTATAATTTATTTAGAAATAGTTGAATGGTTAAAGGATTTACATAAGCATCTCATTTTGTGTTTTTTAAAAAATTATTTCATTTCACATAAAGACACACCCTTTAAAGCCAGGCCCTGTCTGCAGAAATTTAGAGAAAAGGAAAGAACTGAAAGACTGTGTTAAAGAAATCATTGGCCTGGAAATCACTGTGGATCAGGTAGCCAGTTGCATTCATGACATAAAGTTTACACTAATGATTTCACTTCTGAATGTGATGATAGAGCAAGAAAAGACCTTGTCACTGTCAGAGTCCCTTTGATTATCACAGCAAATAGTACCTAGTGTTGAATTTGAAACCTCATTCTCAGCTTTTGCCAAGTGTAAAAATAAGTGTCCTCTCTCTCTCCCTTCTCTCTCCCCCTCTCTCCCCCCTCTCTGTATATGTATTTGAAAATGAGCATAGTGCATGGCTTCTACATTTTTAACATTATTTTATTTTCTCTGAACCTTAGGAGGTTTTCTCCTTAAACAGAGCTTTTGAAAAGCAGAATATAAAATGTTCCTACTTTACTCTTCCACTTGTTTACTCTTCCCCAGAAATATGGTGCCCATTAAATATTCATTCATGACATACAGGTGGAGGGAGGAAGAGAGATGTTGCTTCTGGAGACCTTGCATAAGGATTCTTTTCACAGAAGAGAAACCCTGGAGACCAATGCATTAAGCTGTTTGACAACATATCTGTGCCTGTGGAGGACCACTTGCACTTGGTCCTTGAATACTCTTCACTTCCTACGAACTTTTAAAAGTTTGTACATTTCTTGAGCTTTGGACTGAAGCAGTGAACGGGGTTTTTCATTGATGAGCTATGTGGAGTTAATTTCCCTCCTCATTGTCTTCTTCCTCCTCCCCCCTTCCTCCTCCTCTTCCTCTTTCTTCTCATTTTAAAATAAATCCACACAATTTTAGGAAGAATATGGAGTTTGCTATGATTCAGCTTTTCTTTAACTTGCTCAGGTCATGTAGTTGGGAGTTGAGTAATTACAACTATAATAGTGAATTAACATAACACTATATTTGGAGTCAGTTGTCCTAAATTGTATAGTTGATTTGACTTGCTCATGTTTGAAGAAGACCAATTAGTAATACTAACCTGCCAATTCATAACCAAATGAAAGATGGACTCACGTGAGACAGAAGAAGATAAAAATACAGATTTTTTTGTTGATAAAGTCAATTGAAGAAAATGGTCTGATCTGTAGCCACCCTGGACCTTGTATTTTGTCCTAGTCTAAACCTTGGTGCATCTCACCCAAGCAAAAATTCATATTCATGACATTACTGCTTTACCTGTTGCCTGGGACTTAGGGAGAAAGATAAACCTCTGAACCTGATTCTAAGGAAGTGCTGAGCTCAACTTCCCTATCCTCACTATTTGGAAGTAACAATATACAATGCCTATTTCATCCCAGTGCAGGTGACACAGAACCAGAAGGAAGATGAGGGAGCAGTGGGCAGTGGCAGTCCTTCTCTTAATGTTTACTGAGTACTCTCTGTGTACCAGCCACCACTCTCAAACTTACATGAATTAATTCACTTAGTTCTTGTAAGAGCTGATGAGAGTACAGTTATCACCATCTCTGCAGCCTAGGAAACTAAGACAGAGAGATTACTGGCAAGTCATGGACTTGAACTCTGAACTCAATCTGGCTTTAGGGTCCTCATACTTAACCATTCCCCAAAACTGCTTCAGAAATGTTTCTTGTTTCTTGGGGAGTAAGGAAGAAGAGGGGAGAAGAGAATAGAGACAAGTATTACTTCAGTACTGTTGCTAATAAACACAAGGTGGAGAGATTAAAGTTCCCATTATTGATTGTGAGGCTAAGAAAGATGTAGTTACTTCTCTCCTGTTCTCAGTTTCCTCATCTGTAAGGCAAAGAGGTTAGATTAACAAGTGCTACATTTGTGACATGCAGTTACTCTCTCCCCTCTTGCCACAAAACAACGTGGAAGATCAATCGTAACCAAGATTTGGGAGACCTGAAATTTGTACAGTTTGGAGAACTCCTTTAAGAAAAAGAATACAAAATTACAAATATAAAAATTCAGTATGAAAGTTAATCTATACATAGAATGAGACAAGGAGAGTTTGGACTCAAATTATAAAGTTTCTTTTGGGATGTGTAGGGCTTCTGTGCATGCTCTTCTCTCAAAGTTTGTTTGATTCTTTGACTGCAGATATATTAGGCCTTATAGACCAACTGCCATACAGTCATTTAGCATCTTTCTGAACCTATGCATGAGACAACGTGGACCCCCTCTGAGGCTGCACCTGTCATGCACCAGAGTTCAAGACAGACTCTGGTTTAAAGACTAGCCTTTGGTGGAGAAAAGGGAAACACATAAGCCAAGATTAGCAAGAGAGAAGACAAGAGTCCCGCATTCTCTCATTATTCCACAAACATTCATACTAGGTCAGGGCTGTGCTGCCTTCTGTTGTGTAGGGGAAGTCATACACTATTTGGCACCAGGCACTCTGGACTAGGAATCAGCTATTTAGAAAGACTTTTCTGGCAATATCAGCAGATCAGCACCTGGAAACCTTGGAACGTATGGGATGGTACAACCTTTGTCATAAGGGAGAGGGAGCCCTTGGTCTCATGAACAACTGATCTCAAGTATAGCCTCTCCTTGAAGGAGAAAGGGCTACCACTGATCTTCTCAAAGATAGCATGTTGTCCACTTAATCTGAAGTGAACACAGGATCATCTCCAGATATTTTTGCTCATTATACCTCACAAGTTCACATTAACTGGTGCTTTAAAATGGGTTACTACATAGTCTGCCACTATGAGCATAGCCTACAACTTACATGATCATTAAAAACACTATATCTAATATAATCCTACTAACCCTATCAGATAGGTATACTGTTACCTCTATTTTTATTTATTTATTTATTATTTTTATTCTCATCCAAGAACATGCTTATTGATTTTTTTAGAGAGAGGAAGAGGGAGGAAGGGAAAGAGGGAGAGAAACATCATTGATTGGCCACCCCTCACATGCACTCTGACTGCAGACTGAACCCGTAACTCAGGCATGTACCCTACCTGGGAATCATACCATGTATTGAGCACTTACTATATACTTATTAAAAACACTGTATCATATATAATCTTACTAAATCTTTGGGATACGTACTACTGTTACCTCCATTTTATAGAGAAAGGAACAGAGGCATAAAGAAGTTGTGTATTCATAATTGTCACACCTAGTATGTGCCATATGTGGGAATCAGACTCTGATACCAGAGCCAATGTCCTTTACCATAATGCCTTCCAGCATGGCAAGGAGGGAAAACCAAGGTTTAGAAAATGAAGGTCTCAGCTCCACACTTGCCCTGCCAGCCTTCAGTATGCACTTGTAGACAAGTCCCTTCTAACCTTAGAAATGGCCTTATAGATAACCTCATACTTGGGGACATGAACAAGTCACACATGCCTGGATTGGGGAACAGGTTAAAGGAGGTAATTTTCTAAATGATAGAATTATAAATATGTTAACTTGAGGTTGTATCTTCTTCATTTTGGGTTCTGTTTTGTCTTCAGGGTACTTGATGTTAAATGAGTAAATTAAATGAGAATTCCTATAGTGACAAGACTTAGAATTTCCACATAAGTTGGAAAAAAAGTAAAAAAGAAACAAGTAGAGTATTATTATATTCAATAATATCCTATGTTAGTTTACACATCTTTATTAATAAGTCATTGAGGAAAACCTACAGCACACCATACACACAATTCACTGCAAATGATTCTGGAGGGTAAGTATGAGTAGATTACCCGGCAAAACTTTCAATGACACTGAAGGGCCTCCTTTCAAATTGTTGCTGACAACACGCTACCAGATTAATTTTTAAAATTGATCTCTCTTGGGTGTATCTTGTAGATAAAAAATGAAAAACTATAGTTCTTCCTTTCTCACCTTTCTAGTGTAACTTCCAAGTACAGATATAGATTGAAGTGTTGTTGTTGTTAAAATAACATACTTTTTCACATAGGCTAAGATTAGAAAGTTTCAGAAAAGAAATTCATAAGTGTGTGGTACAGCCCAGGAGCCCCTTTGTTGACTTTCCAAAGAAGTAAGAAATTAATCAGTTCACCTGAATTTACTGAGCACCTACAATGTGTTGTGGGTGAGTCAAAGGGACATTATAAAAATATGCTTGTCTTAGAGTGTATTTGCAATGTGGTTGAAGAAGCATGACATAAACATAGGCAATTTCACTAATGATGCAGTTAGCAAATAAGAATAAGGATTCATAACTAATAAAAGCTTAAATAATAAAAAAGCTTAAATAATAAAATAATATAATTAACTACATACAAAGGTGTTGGGAGATTAGTAGTCTTAGGGTTGTTTGAGTGCTTTTGCCCTTTCAGGCTCTGGGTAAATGTCTCTGAAATAGTCTTAGTATTTCCTTCATGGTCATAAGACAGCTGCTGCATATTTAGATAAGACATACTCACATGACTGTGTTCAAAGGCAAGAGGGTATCTAGTGAGAAAGCTCTCCTTGTACACTCTCTTTTATCATATAAAAGGATGTTTGACCAGAAACACTCCCAACAAACCCTTATATTGCATTGGCCAATGGTGTGCCACAGGATGTGCCTAGATATGAGAGCCCCCAAACAAAAATATCTGGGTTTTTCAGGCTCCATTAATAGGAAAATACAAAGAACTAAGGGAGTTGGAAATTGGCTATTGAAAAGCCAACCCATATTCTTTCAAATTATTGGTTTGGGTTTTTTAAAAATAAATACACAGAAATGAAATTGTTGGGTCATAGAACAATTCTACTTTTAATTTTTTGAGGAGGCTTTGAAGTGTCTTTATATTGGCTGCACCAATCTGCATTCTTGCACCAAGGTTCCCTTTTCACCACATTCTCACCAACATCTGTTATTTGTTGATTTATTGATGATAGCCTTTTTGACATGTATAAGGTGATATTTCACTATGGTTTTAATTTGCATTTCTGTGATGACTAGTGACATTGACTATCTTTTCATATGTCTCTTGGCCATCTGTATTCTCTTTGAAAATGACTTTACTCAGGTCCTCTACCCATTTTTTATTTGGCCTGTTTGGTTTTCTTTCAGTGTTTCTTTGTTTAAGCTCTTTATAAATTTTAGATATAAACCCCTTATCAGATGTATAATTGGCAAATATCATTCTCCATCCAGTAGGTTTTTTCATTTTGTTGATGGTTTTCTTTGCTGTGCAAAACCTTTTGAATTTGATGTAGTCCCATTTCTTTTTCTTTTTTAATTTGGAAATCATTTATATTTTTTAGTATATTTTATTGATTATGCTATTAACGTTGTCCCATTTTTTTCTCCCCTTTATCCCCCTCTACCCTGAACCCCCCTTCCCTCCAACATTCCTGTTCCCCTTAGGTCATGTGTATGGGTTGTACATATATGTTCTTTGGCTTCTCCATTTCCTTTACTATTCTTAATTTCCCTTCTCTATTTTGTACCTACTGTTTATGCTTCTCATTTCCTGTGCCTTTTCTCCCATTGTCACCCACTTCTCCCTGCTGATAACCTTCCATGTGATCTCCATTTCTGTGATTCTGTTCCTGTTCTGTTTGCTTAGTTCATTTTTGTTTTTGTTTTTCTAGGTTTGGTTGTTGATAGTGTGAGTTTGTTGTCATTTTACTATTCATATTTTTGGTCTTGTTTTTCATAGATAAGTCCCTTTAACATTTCATATAATAAGGGCTTGGTGATGATGAACTCTTTTTTTCTGTTCTTTTAGCAGCCCTACTATTCTAAATGATAACTTTGCTGGATAGAGTAATCTTGGATGTAGGCCCTTGACTTTCATGACTTTGAGTAATTCTTTCCAGCCCTTTCTTGTCTGTAGGGTTTCTTTTGAGAAATCAGCTGATAGCGTTATGTGCATTCCTTTGTAGATAACTCTCTCCTTTCCTCTTGCTGCTTTTAAGATTCTCTCCTCATCTTTGATCTTGGCTAATGTAATTATGATGTGCCTTGGTGTGTGCTTCCTTGGGTCCAACTTCTTTAGGACTCTCTGAGCTTCCTGGACTTCCTGGAAGTCTCTTTCCTTTGCCAGATTAAGGAATTTCTCCATCATTATGTTTTCAAATAAGTTTTCAATTTCTTGCTGCTCCTCTTCTCCTTCTGGCACCTCTATGATTCAGATATTGGAATGTTTAAGGTTGTCCCAGAGGTTCTTAAGCTTCTCCTCATTTTTTTGGATCTTGATTCTTCATTATGCTCTGGTTGAATGTTTATTTCTTCCTTCTTCTCCAGATCATTGATTTGAGCCCTGGTTTCATTCCCTTCACTGTGGGTTCCCTGTATATTTTTCTTTATTTCATTTTTGCATAGCCTTCACTTCTTCCTCTATTTTGCCACCGAACTCAATAATTTCTTTGAGCTCATCCTAGTTACTAGTGTTTTGAAATATGCATCTGATAGGTTGGCTATCTCCTCATTGTTTAGTGCTTTTTCTGGAGGTTTTGTCTATACTTTCATTTGGTCCATATTTCTTTGTCCAGTGTACCAGTTACATTGTAAGGAGGGAAGCCCCTAAGTATTCACTAGGGCAGGGCAACCCACTTCACTGCATTGTGGTGCTGTATGTGAGGGAGGGATCAGAGATGGAACAATGTTATTTGCTGTGCTCTCAGTGGACTTTCAGTCACTTCCCCCACTAACCACTAGCAAGCTGGGCCCTTCTGGTGGCAATTCATGGGTGGGTTTGTATATGTTCTAGGACCCTATGGGTCCCTCCAATGACTCTCCTGTTTGGGATTTCTCCTACAACTGCAACCTCCACAGGTTTTTACAGCTAGAGGTTTTTGAGGCTTTGTTTTCCTGCACTGGAACCCTGGGTTGTGTGGTCTGTTTTGCTCCCCAGTGGTTCCTCTCAGTTTACCACCTGGTCCACCAGCAACCACCTTGCTGCATGCCCTTTCCACTCTGGCTATCCGAGTCCACACCACCTACAAATATGAATGAATATTTCTTCTTTAACTCCTTGCTTGCCAGACTTCCATACAGTTTGGTTTTCTTGTAGTTCTGGTTGTTTTTTTTTTTTTAATTGGTTGTTGTCTTTCTTTCGGTTGTGTGAGGATGTGAAGCACCTATTCCTTCATCTTGACTGGAGATCCATTTTTTTTTGTTTCTCTCATTTAAGGATAATATCATGAAGAAATACTGCTAAGAGAAATGCCATAGATTTTACTGCCTGTGTTGCTTTCTAGGAGTTTTATAGTTTTAAGCCTTACATTTAGGTGTTTAATTCACTTGGAGTTTATTTTGTGTGTTTTTTAAGAAGGCAGTCTAATTTCTTTTTTGTACACATATTAGTCCAATTTCCCCAACACCATTTATTGAACAGATTGTTTTTACCCCATTGCATGTTCTTGCCTTCCTTGTCAAATACTAATCTACTACATAGATACAATTGACCACTAAGCTATATACCTGAAACTGGTAAAAAATGATATTGAATGTGAGATGTAATTGAAAAAATTAATAATAATAATAAAGAAAAGCCAACCCAAAGTCAGAAACAATGATTAACTGCCAAATAAGTGGCATAGAGTTAGCTTTCGAATAGAGTTCTCTGTGATGATGAAAATGCTCTATCTCTATTCTTTCCAAAATGGCAGTCATTAGTCACTTTGGCTACTGAATGCTAGAAATGTGGTTAGTGTGAATGAGAAACTGAATTTTAATTTTATTTAAATTTAAATGGGCACACGAGGCTAGTAATTACCATGTTGGACATTATAGAATTATAAACATTTTCTTGGAGGTCAGAGGTATAACAGAGACATACCATAGGCCAGAATAATTTGGTAACTTTCATGGGGGATGAGGACATCAAAATGGATTTGAAGGGTAGTTGGGGTTTGAAAGTTTGGATTTATCCCCAAACAGGAAAGCAGAAAATAATAAAGCATTCTTAAGAGAGGTTATGCAGATCAGAGAGGCTATGCAGAAATGTGTGGTTGTGTGTGTGTATGTGTATGTGTGTGTGGAGGAATGGACAAGAAGCTCAAAAGCATGTTCAAATCATATGGCAGTAATTTTGGATGCCAGCTTGTACTGTGTGCAGCAGGCAACTTATGTTGTTGAGAGAAGAGTAAAACATACAGTAGTTTCTTAGGAAACCATTAATTTGATCTTGGTAAGAAAGATTATATTGGTGATGGTAAGAAAGGTGGACACAAGACAAGAGATTCAGTTATAACAGTGTTTTCCAAATTTTTCGTGTTGTGGCACATCTGAAAAATGATGTATGTATTGCTTACGAGGGCAAATGGACAAGACAGCTGCTGGTCGGGAGTGACTGGTCCAAAGATTCCAGCTCTAGGCATTCATCTCAAGATTGTCAAATGAGGATCACTATCTCCTCATACCTATAACCGTTTTACACCATGTTAGGGAGCACTATCACACAGCTGGGATCCTCTTATTAGATTTTCCTGAGGAAAAGTGGTAGTGGTGTGTATGAAAAAGGAAGAAGAGAAAAGAGAACAAGAAAAAAAGAGAACATGAGATATTTTACAGAAGAAATCAAAAACAATTTGGAACTAATTAGATATAGTTACAATAGATTTTGCAGTCAATAGTAAGTTCTAAATTTTGAAAATGGCGATACTATTAATAAAAATACCAATGTAAGCTTGCTTTGAAGGCAGATTGTGATTTCAGTTTAAGATGTGGAGGTGAAAACTGAACTCCTGTGGTAGACTGTCTCATTGGTGGTCCTTAGTGATCTATGGCTCCAATAGTCATATTCTTGTAGAGTCCTTTCCCATATTGATTCTGTACTTGGCCATGTGATTCATTCAGCAATGAGACATTAACACAATGCAGACAGAGGCTTAATGAGTGTTTGTGCATTGAGGCTTGTCCTCTTGGAGCCATTCACCATGATGTAAGCTCAGGCTATAACACTGAATGGGACAGGTCATGGGCAGAGAGATGGAGGCCAATGACAGCACATCTTGCATATTCCAGTCCCAGCTTAACTCCTATATGACTGGAGGCATAGGAGTGACTTTAGCAGAAGAACTACTTACTGAGCTCCATCCATCCCAAAACTGATGAAAAAATCATAAATTATTGTTGTTTTAAACCACAAAGCTCTGGGTATTTTGTTAGGCAGTAATCGATAATGGAAACAACATCCAAATGAAAATGATCAATAGGTCCTTGCTGATATGGGCATGGAGCTCAGGCAAGAGATCTGGGCTTTAGATCTAATTTTACAATAAATGCATGTCTCTGTCACAGCAATTATTATATTGACTGCTTGTTTTTCTTACTAGACTGTGAACTTCTTAACACTAGGGCTGGGTTCTTTTGTGTGAGTGATTTATAATACACCCTTCCTGGTTCAAAACAGGAAGCTCAAGAGATCTGTGCTAAATAATAGAACAAGAGAATAAATATAGTGAAAGGCAGTGGAAAGGGAATGGACCTTAGAATCAGATAGACCAGGCTTGAACTCCAATTCTCCATATTGCCAGGTTTACGACATATAGGAAATCACCAATTCTTCAAAACATAGGTAATATCACCTAACTCTCAGAACCATTGAGAGGAGCCAATAAATATATAATATATACCCAGTAAACTGTACGTTTTATTATTGAAGATGAATAAAATAATCATTAAAATAATGAGGACAAATGAAATTAGTAAAGGGGAAAGTATAGGAAAGGAAAAGCTGTGGGCCTGGGGAAAACAAGTGCGGAGAGGAAGAAAAAAAAATGATTCAGAGAGAGAGAAATCAGGAGCGAAAGCATGAGAGAAAGAAAGAAACCAGTTGGAACAGCAGGAAAAGAACCAAGAGAGGGTGTATCATACTGGCGGGAAAAGGGAAGAGAGTTAAGGAAAACCAAAGTAAACATTGCTACAATGAATAGGTATATTTTTATGTGTTAATTGAATTTCAGATGTTGATTCAGGACTGTCAGTAGGGAAATCTTCAAAGAAAAAGGTTAGTCTATCTTTTTTTCTTTTTTAATTATATTTAATTGATTATGCTATTACAGTTGCCCTGATTTTTCTCCCTTTGTCCCCCTTCACCCAGTACCCCACACTCCCTCACACCATCCCTACACCATTGTAAAAGTCCATAGCTCATGGGTATAAGTTCCTCGGCTACTCCATTACCTATACTGTACTTTACATCTTCAGGCTATTCTGTAACTACCTATTTGTACTCCTTTTATAAAAAAATGTATTTTTTGATTATGCTATTACAGTTGTCCCATTTTCCCTTTATCCCCCTCCACCCTGCACACCACCTCCCACCCACATTCCCCCCATTTTAGTTCATGTCTATGGGTCATACATACAAGTTCTTTGCCCTCTACATTTCCTATACTATTCTTAGCCTCCCCCTGTCTGTTTTCTACCTACCATTTATACTTATTCTCTGTATCTTCCTCACCTCTTCCCCTCCCACTCCCCCACTGAAAATCCTCCATGTGATCTCCATTTCTGTGATTCTGATCCAGTTCTACTTCTTTGCTTAGTTTGCTTTTGTTTTTCTTTTGGGTTTAGTTGTTAACAGATGTGAGTTCATTGTCATGTTATTGTTCATATTTTTTGATTTTCCTTTTTCTTAGATAAGTCCCTTTAACATTTCATATACTAAGGGCTGAGTGATGATAAACTCCTTTAACTTGACCTTATCTGGGAAGCACCTTATCTACCCATCTACTATAAGTGACAGCTTTCCTGGATAGAGTAATATTGGATGTAGGCCCTTGCCTTTCATGACTTCAGATACTTCTTTTTTTTATTTTAATTGTTGTTCAAGTACAGTTTTGTCTTTTACTTTCATCCCAGCCCACCCACCCAGCCCTCCCAACCTCCCTCCCATTTCCAACCCCCTAGTTTTTGTCTATGTGTCCTTTATACTTGTTCCTGTAAACCCTTCCCATTTTCCCCTGAAATTCCCTCTCTCCCCTCTAATCACTGTCAGCCTGTCCTCTATTTCAGTGTCTTTGGTTATATTTTCCTTGTTTGCTTATTTTGTTGTTTAGGTTCCTGTTAAAGGTGAGATCATATGGTATTTGTCTTTCACCACCTGGCTTATTTCGCTTACCATATTGCTTTCCAGTTCCATCCATGCTGTTGCAAAGGGTAGGAGCTCCTTCCTTCTTTCTGATGCATAGAATTCCATTATGTAAATGTACCATAGTTTTTTGATCCATTCATTTACTGATGGGCACCTAGGTTGCTTCCAACACTCGGCTATTATAAACTGTGCTGCTATGAACATTGTGGTGCATAGATTCTGTTGGATTGGTGTTTCAGGGTTCTTAGGATATAGTGCCAGCAGTGGAATTGCTGGGTCAAAAGACAGATCCACTTCTAGTTTTCTGAGAAAATTCCATACTGTTTTCCATAGAAGTTGCACCAGTCCGCAATCCCACCAACAGTGCACTAGCGTCCCCTTTTCTCCACAACCTCACCTACACTTCTTGTTTGTTGTTTTGTTTATGATGGCCATTCTCAACAGTGTAAGGTGCTATCTCATTATGGTTTTAATTTTCATCTTCTGATAGCCAGTGATACTGAGCATCTTTTCATGTGTCTCTGGATCCTCTCTATGTCCTCCTTGGTGAAGTGTCTGTTCAAGTCCTTTGCCCATTTTTTTATTGGATTGCTTGTCTTCTTAGAGTGGAGTCATGTAAGTTCTTTATATATTTGGGAGATTAAACCCTTGTCTGAGGTTTCATTGGCAAATATGTTTTCCCATACAGTTGGTTCTTTTTCATTTTAATACTGTTTTCTTTAGCTGTGCAGAAGCTTTTTATTTTGATGAGATCTCATTTATTTATTCTTTCCTTTATGTCCCTTGCTCTAGGGGACATGTCAGTAAAAATGTTGCTGCATGAAATATCTGAGATTTTCCTTTCTATGTTCTCCTCTAGGACGTTAATGGTGTCACGGCTTATGTTTAAATCATTTATTCACCTTGAATTTATTTTTGTGTATGGTGTAAGTTGGTGCTCCAATTTCATTTTTTTTTTTTGCACATATCTGTCCAGTTCTGCCAACACCATTTCTTGAAGAGGATATTTTTACTCCATTTTATGTTGCTGCCCCCTTTGTCAAATATTAATTGACTGTAGAAACTTAGGTTTATTTCTGGGCTCTCTGTTCTGTTCCATTGGTCTATATGCCTGTTTTTATTCCAGTACCAGGCTGTTTTGATTACAGTGGCCTTGTAATACAGTTTCGTATCACGTATTGTGATCCCTCCTACTTTTCTCTTCTTTCTCAAAATTGTAGCAGCTATTCGGGGTCATTTATGGTTCCACATAAATTTTTCAAGTGTTTGTTATATGTCTGTGAAATAGATAATTGGTACTTTAATAAGTATTGCATTGAATGCGTAAATTGCTTTGGGTACTATGAACATTTTGATGATGTTAATTCTTCCAATTCATGAACACGGTATATGTTTCCATTTATTTGTGTCTTCATTGATTTATTTCTTACAGTGTTGTGTAGTTTTCTGCATACAGGTCTTTTACCTCCTTGGTTAGGTTTATTCCTAGGTATTTTATTTTTCTTTTTGCTTTATCAAATTGGGATTTTTTCTCTCGATTTCTGCTTCTGCTGTTCCATTGTTGGTGTACAAAAATGCCTTTGATTTCTGGATATTGACTTTGTATCCCGCTGTTTTGCCAAATTCATTTATTAGGTCTAGCAGTTTTTTGGCCGAGTCTATAGGATTTTCTATGTATAATATCATGTCATCTGCAAACAATGACAGTTTTGTTTCCTATTTCCAATTTGGATGCCCTTTACTTCCTTTTCTTGTATGGTCTGTGGCTAAAACTTCCAATACTATATTGAATAGAAGTGGTGAAAGTGGACAACCTTGTCTTGTTCCTGATCTTAGTGGAAAAGATTTTAGTTTTTGCCTATTGAGCATGATGTTGGCTGTAGGTCTCTCATATATGTCTTTCCTTATCTTGAGGAATGCTCCCTCTATTCCCACTTTGCTGAGTGTTTTTATCATAAATGGGTGCTGTACCTTATCAAATGCTTTTTCTACATATATTGATATGATCGTGTGATTTTTGTCTTTCATTTTGTTTATGTGATGTATTTCACTTACTGATTTGTGAATATTGTACCATCCTTGCATCCCTGGGATGAATCCCACTTGGTCATGGTGTATGATCTTTTTAATGTATTGTTGGATGTGGTTTGCCAATATTTTGTTGAGGATTATAGCATCTATAATCATCAGCGATATTGGCCTGAAATTTTCTTTCTTTTTTGTGTCTTTATCTGGTTTTGGGATTAGGATGATGCTGGCTTCCTAAAAAGAGTTTGGGAGTCTTCCATCATTTT
>JAPYXV010001030.1:0-14525 GCA_028533065.1 Trachops cirrhosus | reverse complement strand
CAGACCAGACCGGAAGCAAGCGGGGAGGGAGAGGGAAGTGCCCCGGGGGTGAGCGTGGGGCCTGGATCCCTGAGGGGAGGGCTGGGGCGTAGCCTCGGGGTCCGAAAGACCACACTCTTGTGCCTGGCAGGGCGGAGGGGGGTACATCTGCTCCACCACAGCCAGTGGGCAGCCAAGGGCATCAGAGGCCTGGGCACGCCCCCAGCTGGACAGGGGAAGGCGGCTGGCCCCGCACGGCCCTCCCCGGACCCACACTTACTGCAGCGGGCGGTGCCCGGGGCCAGGCGGCCTGCCAGCGAGGACAAGAGCACCGCACAGTGCTCCACCTGCCGGAGGGAGGGAGACGTCCACGGACGCTCTCGGCGGAGCCTCAGCTCCCCTGCTGCCCACCTCCCTGTCTGCACAGGAAGCGGGCGGGAGGCTGAGGCTCCAGCTGCGTGTAGAGTGGGCGATGGGGGGCTGTGCAGGATCCCCTCCAGGGAGGGCACCCCGTTCTTAAGTGGTGGGGGGCAGGCGCTAGTACGGGGGGCAGGCTGCCACCCGTGTCTGGTCCGCGGCCCACCTGTGACTCCAGGCCCCGGATGCGCTTCTCGTGCTCTCTCAGCCCCCCGAGGTGCTTGGCGATGACGTCCACCCTGCAGGGGGGGCGGGCAGTGATGGGCACAGCAGGCCACCGCTAGCCACAGGACACTGAATTCGGGGACTCTCCTGTCCCTGGTTCTGTTGCCCAGGCCCTTGGGGTGTGCTTGGGGTCACTGAGGCCCCCCTGGGTGCCTGAGTCTGGGGTGCTTTGGTCCTTCCCCTCGCCCTAGACCTGGGTGCACAGTGTGTCTGAGAACCCCCTGCGTGCATGACGGATGCTGGGCCCCCTCCGGGGAGAGGGCAGGACCACCCCACCCACAAGCAGGGAGGGCTGGGGGGCACCACCCTGGGGGCACCTGGGGAGACAGCAGAAGGGCCGGGCTCCACCCGGAGACCGCGGAGCAGAGGGGACACCAGGCGTGCTGGCCGCTGTCCCCCAAGTGCAGGGCGGGTGAGGCCCCGGGAGAGCCCTGTGCGGGGTCGGGAGGCCGGGTGCTGGGCCCCAGACCCAGTCACGCCCCGCCCCCCTCAGCCAGCCTCAGTTTCCCCAGCCCCGCGCACCTGTGGGCGGTCCTCCGCAGCACCTCCCCGTCGCTGTCCCTCTTCTGCTTCTCCAGCTTGCTCAGGTAGCTCTCCTTCTGCACCGCCTCCCAGGTGACCATCTTCTGCTCCAGGGGCTCCGGCAGGTCTCTCTCTGGGAAGGCCAGGCGGCGAGGGCTTGACGGAGCCAGGCGGGCCCTGGGGCCTCCGAGTGGGGAGAGGCGGGAAGCCGGGGCGAGCCGCCCCAGGGGCGCCCACCCAGGGCGGCACCCCGGCCAGTGCGCCGCTGCCCGGGGCTCAGGACGCAGGGAGGGGGCGGGGACAGCCCTGCTCAGCCTGCGCCGGCCGCCCCAGCACCTCCCGCCAGGCCCCACCCCCGGGCCTCACCCAGGCGCGCCCGCTTCCGCCTGGCCTCCTTCCGGAAGACCCTCCCGAGCACCTGGCTCAGGTGGCTGAGCAGGATGAAGGGCGGGGCCAGGGCGGGGCGCTCCTGGTATTCGGCGATGAGGTGGTAGCGCTGGGACCTCCAGAAGGTGTCCGCGTTGCCTTGCACCATCTGGAACGTGTAGCTGTGGGGCCGCACAGCCTGAGCCCTGGGGGCCCCTGCGGACGCCGAGGCCCCCACCCCCTTCTCAGATCGCTCCTCTCTGTGGGGGCACGTCCAGAGTGGGCGCCACGCGACTGGGGCCGTCGTCTGCTGCCCGGGACACACCGCCAAGCCCCCGGCTTTGAAGACCCCGGCCCTGGGTGGGCGAGGGGGCGCCCCTGGGGCAGGGGCCTGGGGAAGCTCCGCCCACCGCACCCCTGCCCAGGGTGCCAGGTCTCTGGGCCCGCCCGCTGCCGCCCACACCCCAGGCAGGCCCCATGGCGGGGCGCTGGCCAGTGTTTGAGGGGACACCCCCACCCATGCCTCTCCCCACGTGGGCCGCAGGTCTGGAGGGTGGGAGCTGCGTGGCACCAGGGGGGCGGGGGGCGGGGTCGCCGGGCCCCCACAGCGGGTGGGCGGGTGGGGGGAGGGGGGCACCTGAACATGGCGATGAGCAGGTTCATGAGCAGCACGTTGGTGACCAGCAGGAAGGTGACCAGCAGGAGGATGACCAGCCAGTTGGCGTAGAGGTTGGGGCAGGAGGGGGAGCCCCCCAGCAGCAGCGGGTGCGCCGAGCAGTTCACACGGGCCTCTGCAGGGCAACCGAGCGGTGAGGCCGGGTGGGCGGCACCAGGGCTGCCGAGGGCCAGCACCCTCGGGGGCGACAGCTTGCCCCTGGCGCCGAGGCCACCCGGGGGTGGACGGACGGTGCTGGCTCGGGACCGGCGGCCTGGTGTTCTGGGTATGACCTGGTGTGGGCACGGAAGTCCCCACCGTGGACACCCCGGTCCCCGGCAAACCGGAGGGTCACCTCTGGCCCCACTTGCCCCCTCTGCCAGGCTGCAGCCTCAGCCGGGGCCACGGGGTGGGGGACAGAGGCCCCGGGTTCCTGCTGCTTGTTGCCTGAAGTCCCCTTCACCCGCCGCTTCCCAAGGCTCTGCGCGAAGCCAGACCGGGGAGAGCTGTGCCGTGCAGGGCAGACAGCGCCTTCCGAGGCTTCCGGGGCTTTCACGGCCCTGCCGCCTGCCGCGGAGCACCGTCTGGGAGCGGCGGAGTGCCCTGCCCTGGGCCCCCGCCCAGCCCGCAGGACAGGAGTGGGGCCCCCTCACGGGGGAGCGTGCAGGTGCACGCACGATGGACGTGTCCGTGCTGTGTCGGAGCTCCGTGTCCCCGTGTGGCCCTCGCTGGTGCGCCCGCCCCCTTCTCCGGAGTTCTCCAGGGGGCGGGCACACCGCCACCTTCCTCTCCTTTCCGGGGCTTATTCCTGACCCGGCGCTCTGCCTGCCCAGGCTCCTGAGAGGGGCCTGGCCAGCCCCGGGCGGCGCAGTCTGGGCTGCCAATCAGGTGAGCGTGGCTCTGCCCTCCCGAGCCCCCTGAGCCTCCTGGTGACGCACCAAGGCGCCATCAGGCCGGGCTGGAAATTCAATTGTCCCTGAGGCCCGGAGCCCAGAGAAGGGCCTTTGCTGTCACAGCTCAGCCCCCGCGCTCCCTCCCCCCTGGCACGTGGGGAGCAGGGAGGCTGCCTTCAGCCCAGGGATGCGCAGAATGGGGGCCGCCGGAGCCTCAGTTTCCCTCTCCGCCCCGCAGCCCAGTGGGCTCACGGGGGGCGGCCAGGGTTCAGCCCCAGAGGCACGACTCGGTGGCCCAGGCCCCCCTGCGGGACTCTGCCTGCGCAGCCCCAGCGGCCGTGGGGAGGCTCCGGGGGTTGGACCCCTCGGGGGTCGGCATGCCCCCTGCCCTCCTCAGGGGACCCCACACCGTCCACCCCCCCTACCCGCGCAGGGCTGCGGCTGGCTGGGCCAGGGAAGCGGCCACTGGGGCTGAGCGCCTCCTGCCCGGCACTGGAGGCGCCCTCTCATCCCTCCCCGGCCTGAGGGTCACAGCATGGCCAGGCCAGGCCGGAGCCATGGTGAGGGCGGTGGGGTCCCGGTGACTGACTGGAAAAGCGACGCCTCGGAAGAGTGAACAGAGAGAGGGCGTCGCAGGGAAGGGGGGGACTGAGAGAACAGCCCGAGGGGACGGGCCTCTCGGACCCCCACCTGGGGGGCAGTTTCCATGACGCTCCCGGCTCCCCCACCCCCGCAAGCCTGTTTGCTTCCATCACTGCCATCCCCTTGGCAAATAGTTGCTGCCAGTTTTTGCCCCATCAGCTGCAAAGGCCAGTCAGGCCTCCGTGCCCCAGGGTGCCCGGGGGCCCCTCCACCCCTGCTCTGTGCCCGGGAGCGTCCCGAGTGACTGGTGCCCGGGCCCCTCACGCTGGCACCGGGCTGCTGGGCCACCTTCGCCCAGGGGCCAGCCCTCTCTGTCTTCTCCTCCCTGAGCCTGGCCGTTCCAGGGCCCGTAGGGTGTCCCTGTCCCTCACCCAGGGTTCCCCTGTAGCTCACAGCCAGGCAGCTCTGTCCCCTGCACGGTCCCCGGTGTGGGCAATTTTCAGAGCCTCCCCCAGCCCTCCACCCGGTGCAGGGCCGGCTTGGAGACCGAGTGCCCCCCCGCAGGCCACACAGCCGGCAGTGGGGGGGGCGGGGGGCCCACGCTGGGCAGCCCCGGGAGAGGCAAGGGCGCCGTCAGGACTGGCTGGCAGCGGAGCCTTCTGCGCAGAGGCCCTGGGCCAGTGGCTGGGCCTGGACGGGCAGGGGGCAGGGGGACCGGCTGCCCCGCAGGGTCGTGCAGGAGGGCGAAGGCCTGTGCACGTGGGGCCAGACAGAGGGGCCCAGGCCCCGGGCGCCGGTCAGGGCGGACGCGGATGGCCCCCTGCACGCACCGCAGCGGTCCCTCCCTCCGCCCGCACGGCCCACCAGAGCGCGGCCCTCCAGGCAGCGGACCAGCCCCTGCTGCTTCGCGGCCCCCAGCCCCAGGCCTGAGGTCTGGCGCTCCCTCCCCGCTCTCAGCCGGCTGCGGCCTGGGGTGTCAAGGGCCGCACGCCCAGGGCCTTCCGGAGGGACCCAGCGCCTCTGGACGCGGCGCGCCTGCGCCGGCCGGGCCCTGTGTGCCCGCGGGCGGTGCTGACCGTCGATCTCGTCCAGCGGGATCTGCCCGAAGATCTGCAGGTAGGGCCGGTACAGCACGCGGCGGAACAGCCACTCCGGGCGGCTGTCGTGCGGGTGCAGCAGCGCCTGGGTCGCCACGCCGTAGGCCACGAGCCACACGCTCAGGAAGAAGAGGAAGAAGAAGACGTCCTTCATCTGGGGAGGGGCCGCGGAGGAGCATCAATAACCGAGGGGGCGGTCGGACACCACCCCCCGGGGTCGGCCCCGGTCTGCGGGCGCTCACCATCCGCTCCACAATGATGATCTTGGGCCCCAGCTGCTTGTGGACGGCGAAGATGTGGATGAGGCGGAGCGTGAACACCATGAAGTCCACGGCCAGGACCGAGCGGCCGGCCTCGAACACCGCGGGCAGCGTCCTGGACGGGGAGGGGCGGCGGCTGCAGCGGCTGCCGGAGCGGGGAGGGAGGGGCCCCCCCGCGGCTGCCCCCGGGCCCCGCGGACCTGCAGGCCACGCCAGCGATGAACAGGAAGATGGCCGCCATGTCGCACTTGTTCCAGTTGTCCTCCACGTAGAGCGCGAACTTCTTCCTCAGGCACGTGTCCTCGTCGGTGAAGAAGCCCTGGCGGACGGAGGGCCGGAGGGTCCGCGGTTGTCGGCCGGGCTCCAGCCCCGGAGACCGCGACGGCCGCGAGGACCGGCCGCCCGGGGCCGGCGCCCCACCAACCTGGCGGGCCTCCTCCAGCACCAGCGTGAAGACCCAGAAGTACAGGGCAACCTCGGGCCCCGAGGGCCCCTGGGGCGGCGGCCGGAAGTCCACCAGCAGGACGTAGGCGAACAGCAAGAGGAAGGCGAAGTACAGCAGCACGTTGCCCAGGAACACGGTCACCGGGGCGCTCCAGAAGCTCCGCCAGCGCGCCAGCAGGACGGCCGCCCGGGGCCCTCGCCTGCCCCGGGTGCCGCGCACTGCGGCCGGCGGCTCCGCCCTGCAGCACCGGGGAGGCCACGGCTGGGATGAGGCAGGGCCCGCGGCCACGGCAGCCCGGCCTTCCCAACGCCACCCGCCGGGCCCCTCCGCCCGCCCGTGCACCCCTCCACCGGCTTTCACCTGCCGCCCGGCCTGCAGAGCAGGCTTCGCTCCGAGTCCAGACTGTCCAGCTCCTGCAGGTCCTCCCGGCCCCCCTGCAGTGGGGCCTCCTCTCTGCAAGCACAGGGGACCCTCTGGGCCCATGGGAGGGACCCCTGGAGGTGCCCAGCCAGCGAGGAAATGCGGGGCGCGTGGAGGAGGCGTGCGGGGCGCGGCTGTGCCCAGTGGGGCCCATGCGCATGCCGGACCAGCAAAGCCCCAGGCCCCCCGGCAAGCAGGCTGCGGCCCCCAGGAACCTGAAGGTGATGAGGTTGGTGTAGAGGAGGGCAGGGCACAGGAAGGCACCCAGCAGCCGCAGGATGGACGTGCCGGAAGCCATGTCCCCCCACCAGATCTTGGTCAGGAAAGCCTGGAACAGAGGCACAGCTGCGGCCTCCCCGCCACGCCTCTGCCCGCGCCACCGTGCCCTGCGCCAGGCGGCTCCACTGAAGCTGCCCTCTCCTCCCTGCCCGGCCTCCTGGGGCCTCCACCCTGGCGGGCAAGGGCCTTTGACTCGGGCGGGCGGGCAGGGCTCGGGGGTCCAGGAGGGCCGAGGGGAGAAGCGGCACTTGTGCTGAGACCTGAAGAGGCCGAGGGGCTGGCCGTGGGGCGTGTGGCCCAGCGGCCAGTGGAGCAGGCCGGGAAGCCACCTTCCAGGAACAGAACGCCCCTTCCTGCGGCCCCCGCCTCACAAGGCTAGGACGTGGGGAGCCGAAAAGGGGCGGCTGCTGACCAGGGGGGTGGTGAGGTCAGCGGGACTCCCTATCTGCTTGGTGGCCTCACCCCCGCAGCCCCCTCCCGAGGCCAGCGGCTCGCCCACCTGCACCCCTTCGTGGGCGAAGAAGGCCTTGGTGTCGGCCTCGGCGGCCAGGTGCAGACAGGTGGCCCTGCTCCAGGCGCGGCTGCGGCGCACGAGCAGCGCGAAGGCGCGGTCCTCGCTGTTGCGGTAGCACTCGGAGAAGAGGCCTGCCGGGCGGGGCCGTGCAGGCCGGGCGCTGAGGCCCCTTCTCCCGGGCCTCGCCACCCTCCCCTGCCAGGACCTGGGGAGCCTCGGCCACCCCAGCGGCCCCGCCCCCACCCCAGGCCGGCGCGTGTCCGAGTGTGGGCCCTGTGGCCATCAGTGTGCCCACGTGCCCCTTGTCGGGACGCTGCGGCTCCCACTGGGAGGAGCCCACGGGCCCAGAAGGGGTCGCGGGGTCACCTGGGGCCACACCGTGTGGGCCCGTCTGATGCCGGGTGGGGTGGGGGGAGCGCTCACCCAGGGCCAGCTGCTCATACGCCGCCCGGCGCGCGGTGCGGTCCACCTTGGCCTCCGTCTCCAGGTGGGACATCTCCCTGAGGATCTTGCAGGCGACCAGAGCGGTGGCCACGCCCTCCTGGCCCTAGGAGACCGTGTGAGGAGGCCGCCGGCCACCGCCCCCTCCCCGGGGGTCCGGGCTGCCGCTCACCATGGCCCAGAAGTAGGAGGCCATCTGGTGGCGGCCCTGCAGCACGGCCCACAGGAACAGGTCCCGCCACGGGTTCTCGCTCCTCTGGTTCAGGTCCGGCAGCCACTTCTGGCCGGCGGCCCTCCTCCCCTGGAGGACACGGGGGTCAGCCCTCGCCACGGCGGCCGCCCGGCCCCCGCGCCCGCTCACCTGGTAGAGCCCCCGGCAGGCGTCGTGCAGGAAGTCCTTGAGCACGCGGGACACCTCGTGCAGCGAGAAGGCGGGCGGCCCCGCGGGCGGCGGGCCCCGGGCGGGCGGCGCCGGGCGGCCCTCCTCCAGCTTGCGCTGCAGCAGCGAGAAGAGCAGGCTCTTGGGGGGCACGGCCCGGTACAGCTGCTGCAGCCGCCCGTAGGTCAGGAAGTCGGCCACGTCGGCGCCGTGGTCCACGAAGAGGCGGACGAACTCCGGCTTGTCGCTCACCAGCGCGTCCATCATCACCTCCTCCAGGTCCCGGGACTGGGGGCCGCGGGGGCGGGCCGGAGCGGGGCGGGGCGTGGGGAGAGTGAGTGGGAGCTGGGGGAGCGGGGCTCCCGGCACCCAGCCCGTCCCTGGGCCAAGGGTTGCCCAGCACGTCCCATGGGGGGGGACGGGGGGCTGAAGAGTGGCCTGGGCACCCCCTTGATGGCCCAGGGGGGGAGGAGGGGTGGCGGCCCTCAGGACACCGCCTGCCCCAGGCCCTGCCCTCCAGTGGCCAGTAGCTGGGGCCCCGGGGTGGGGGGTACCTTCCACTCCACATCCCCGTTGAAGATCTCGCTCTTGGCGATGTCCACGCGGTCCCAGGCCACCGCCAGCTTGAGCTCATCCAGGTAGTCCCGTGGCTCCTGGCTGTGGCTCTTGCAGGCTGCAGGTACGGGGCAGGGGTGAGGGCGAACCCAGGGTCCCTCCAGGGGGCTCTTCCAGGGACACAGCTCCTGGACCTCCGCCCTGCTGCGAGCTCGAGGAATGATGGCAAGAGAGGCGCGGCGTGCGAGCCCCCGGGAGCCAGTGCTGGGGCCCCAGCAGGAACCCGCCCCGCGGGGCAGGGTGGGTGGGGCGGCCGCTCCGTGAGGTCTGTGCTTGTCGCCGACGAAAAGCCCACGGAGCCAGAGAGCAGGCGGGACCCGAGGGTGCATCGGCGCCACCGCGGGCCCGGCCGCCACGCCGCACCTTTGACCAGCGCCTTGAGGATGACGGTGTCCAGCTCCTCGGAGCCCTCCTGCTCGAAGTCGTGCACGGTGAGCAGGTGCGGGTGGGAGGTGATGTTCTGCAGCTGGGCGGGGCGGGGCGGGGCGGGGCTGCGGTCAGGCCCGCCCCTCAGCCGAGAGCCCCTGCCCGGAGCTCCAGCCCGCCGCCGGTGTGCCCCCTGCTGCAGGCGCACCTGAGGCCAGAGCAGACCTGGGGCCCTGCGTCAGGAGGGGCTGGGGCCGCCTGGGTGGGATGGGGCAGAGAGCGCCCAGGGGCCAGCCCTGCCCAGGGCCGGGGTGCGGAGGGGAGCAGGGGCCGCCTCCCGGGCTGGCCTCGGGGGGCTCCTACCAGCTCCGTCCAGCGCAGGACGTCCTCCCAGGGGAAGCGCTCGCTGGGGAACTTCTCTTTGAGCTGCCGCTCCACGGCCTGGGGCGGCAGGGGCCTCGTGTGGCTGAGCAGGGCCGCCAGCACGTCCGCCACGCCCCCCGAGCCGGCCAGGATCAGCCACGGGGTGGCGAGCGCCAGGGCCCTGGAGATCCTCTGGACGCAGGCGGGAGAGGGCCCATCAGCTCCCGGCGCCGCCCAGGCTGCCCTGTCCCTCCCGGCCCCGTGGGGAGGGCCCTGCAGGAGGCCACAGCAGACCCGGGGCTCCAGCCAGGCCCCGCCCCCTCCTCCTACCTCCAGGGCGCTGGGGTCCCCGTTGACCAGCAGACACAGGACGGGAATCTCGATGCTGCCGGTGCCTGTGGACCAGCACCCGTGAGGCCCTCCCCCGAGCCTGGGGCGAGCGGGGAGCCTGTGGCCCCCCACCTGGGGGGCCATGGGGCGAGCTCCCCGGCCTCGGCTTCACCCTGCCACTTTCTCCGAGCACACACCGGCCAAGAGGCCTTTTCTGGTGGAGTGTGGGCTCCAGGCTGATGAACCAGGGGCCCTGTATCGGAGGCCCTGTCACTTGGGGTCAAGGACACCAAGCCCATCCTCATACCCCCCCAAAGTGTCCAGCATGGCCACTTTGTGGCTGTGGAAACAAAGTGACATAGATGCAGGCGGACATTCGTCCCGGGCCGTCCTGGCGCGTCGGGAGTGCCCGTCACGGCGGGAGCTCTGTTCGCCGCGCAGACAGGAGGACTGAAGGAGCCGCCTGGGAGGCTTCTCCCCCAAACGCGGACCACCAGGGGGCTTCCCGGTGGGACACATCCCCGCAGACACGCCCGGCATGCCGGGCCTGCTGTGTTGGGGGGAGCCTCGGCTCCTGGGCAGCGCCCCCTCCGGCTCCCAGAGGTGCCCGCTGACTGTGAGCAGGGCCCGGCCCCGGGCGCGACTCGGCTGCGCGGCGTTGGTTCCAACACCGCTGTCCCGCTTTCATCTTTAAAAAGGACTCAGCGGACAGGCATTTTGTACCGTTCACAGCAGGAGTCACACACTAGTGCTGGTGAATCCAGGTCGGACGCCCACAGCGGCACATTCCTTAGGCAGCACTGCCCCCTGGTGGCAGCGCACCCCGTGGCCAGTGGGAACGCGCAAACCTCACCTCCTCCCAAACCCTGAGCGCCCTGCCAGGGCCTCTGGCCAGCAAAGGCCCCAGGAGCAGCCACTGGTCCTGGGAGGGGACCCGCCAGCCGCACTCCCAGCTGGGAGCCCCCCCACCCCCCGGACCGACCCCCGCAGGTCCCGGGCCTCAGCATTCAGGCACCCCTGTGCCCCCCGTGGCCTCCCCGGGGGCCTCACCCCCATAGCCGGTCCTCTGCTCCGAGATGTGCTTCTCCAGCCGCAGCCACAGCGCGGTCAGCCCGTCCCCGTCCCTGGGGGCGTCCGGCTCCACCAGGACGAAGTGGGAGTGGTTGTCGTCCAGCGGGCAGAGGGGGCCCTGGCCGCCGCTGTCGTCCGTGGGGTAGTGGACAGGGCTGTGCTCCTGGGCCCCACACACGCCGTGAGGCCGGGGCGAGGCCCCCACCCCGAGGGCCCCCACCCAGAGAGGACTCGGGGCCGCAGGAGGCTGCACTTGCGGGGTCCCAAGGGCGCCCCCTGGCCCTGCCTCAGACGGACCCTGGGGCGGGGGCAGAAGCTGAGGCGGGCGCTTGGGCCCTGCCCCGGCGGGGTCCTCGGGGCCCAGGAGCACCCCAGGTCTGTGGCCGCCTGTCACAGTGTCTCAGAGAGGGCCTTGCTCCCAGCCCCGAGGGCAGGATCCGGCCTGTGCACAGGGTCGAGGTGCATGGGGGTGGAGGGGACTTGGGGAGTGTTCACCCAATAACAAACTGGGTGGTGGGGCGTTGCCACCCTGTCGGACCCGCCGGGGCTTCCCTTCCACCCTGGGGTGGGCCACGCTTGGGGGCTGTGGCCCCTTCCCGGCCCCTGGGCTCACCGGGGCGTCGTCCAGAAGCTGACGGTGCAGTGCGCGGCCTAGGGAGGCGACGCCAATGGCCACCACGCGGGCCTTGGCGGACGTGCTGGCCAGCGAGTGGTCGCGCACGGCCTGCCCGACGTAGCGGGCGAGGCCCGTCCGGAGCGCGCTGGTCAGGATCCAGGCGCCTGCGGGAGGGGCTCACTGTGTCCTGGCGCGTCCCGGCCAGCGCGGAGGGGCGGGCCAGGCCCTGCACCCGGGGTGGGGGGGGGATTGCCCAAGGGGTGAAGCACCCCCATCCTGCACCGGGCTCTCCGCAGGCCCAGTGGCCTGAAGGTGCAAAACTGTGACTTGATTCTGACCCTGACAACCGGCCGGCCAGAGTGGTCCCGTGAGGGAGGCAGTGGGGCCGGGGGCGCACCGTGGGCGGCCGGTACAGAAACAGGCTCTGCCCCCAGGGGCGTCTTTCTGAGGCCTCCGGGCCCTAGGAGTGGACGGGCCAGGCCTCTGCCCATAGGACGGCTGGGACCCCCTGGGGGAGGCCCTGGACTCGGGGGGCCCCTCGGTCCCTCTGCTGCATCCCCAGGAGCTGTGCCCACCATAGTCGCGGGCACCAACGCCGAGGGAGGGGTGTCGGAGCAAGCCGGCCGGGCGTGCCAGGCGTGGGGGGCAGCCGGCGCCCTGGGGCGGGGGCCGGGCGGGGCCTCACCTGTGCTCTGAGCCGCCGTCACCAGCCCCTTGCGCAGGACATCTCGCAGCCGGGACCTCATGGTGAAGGGCCGCTCGGTGCCCACCAGGGACACCACGAGGTTGGGGGCCGGCAGGTGCCACTCGGCTCTCAGGAGGTTGAAGAGGGCAGCGGGTGCCACGTCGCTCGGCACCTTCACGAACTGCGGGGCGGGGGCGGCAGGGGGCGCTGGGCACCGGGGACGGGACAGGCCTGCGGCCGTGGCCTGCGGTGGGACCTGGGTCCCCCGCCCCCAGCCTGGGCCTTGCCTCTGCCCTGAGGACGCCGCACTGCTGAGGGGTGGGGGGCCCTGAGCACGGCCCCCAGGACAGCGGCCCTGGGGAGGGGAGCAGGCGCCAGGATGCTCAGTGTTCGGGGAGGAAGCGGGAAATGGGGGCCCGGGGGCCCTGCCGTCACGTGGAGCGTGGTCACCGGGGTGGGGGTGGGGGTGGGGGTCAGGCTCACCCTGCCTCGCTTCTTCCCGCACCCTCCGAACTGGATCTCGCCCCCGCACAGGCCCGGCCCCCGGCTGTCGGCAGCTGGCCCCCGGCTGCCGGGGCAGGCGCCCTGTGCATCCTGCATAGGGGCCTCTCTGCAGGGACAGAGGACGTGAGAGGGGAGCCCGGCCTTCTTCTACCCGCCCCCCTCCAGGAGGCTGGGGGCTGCCTCCAGGGAAGCCCCCCGCCCCCAGGGCTGGCCAGCAGAGGGTCCCTCCCTCCCCGTGAGCCCCAGCTTTGCTGCCTCCTCCCCAGTCCACGCTGACCCTGAAGCCCCGTGCAGCCGGCCGGGGTTGGGGGGTGAATCCCGGCCCCTCCACCCCTCTGCTGGTCCCACCGCTCACCCCTCGCCGAGCTCGTGGGACCCAACACTCCGGTCGCTACCCCTGCGGAGGCCTCGGCGGTAGGTGTCCTGGGAACCCGGAAAGACACCAGGTTTCTGGGCTCCCCCAGGCTTTTCCGGACGTGCGGCCCACCCACCTCACACCCCGTGGCGCCGGGCAGGGCAGGAGGCCCTGGGTGCACCTGGGCTGGCCGTGGGCCCGGGGAACCCGGCGTGGAGGAGGGCAGAGCCTCGGCTCCTTGCTCGGGGTGGGGGGGTCTGGGGGTCCTGGAAGAGAAGACGCTTGCCCCCTCACCCCAGAGCGCTTCCCACCACGTTCCTGCCCCACCCCGGCCACAGGGCCCCACGCCTCATGCCACGCCCACATCAGTTCCCTGCAGCCCCGAGGGGTCCGGCCTGTTCGTCCCAGTCCAGGCATCAGAGACCCGAAGGGCCAGGGGCCCAGGGCTGGACCCCAACCACCTGCCTGGCTGCAGGCCCCTCCAGTGACCCTGACCCCATGCCCCTGCTTCCGTCCACGCCCCCTGTGCTCCGGGAGTGGAGACTCTTCCCGCCGGGGGCCCCTGTGCCCACAGGAGGGGCTGGCAGCAGGGGAGCAGGGCGCGGGCAGGCAGACCACCGTGCCCCCACTGTGTCTCCCGAGAAGGCGTGAGCAGGCCCCAAGTCCCGGCGCCTTTTGTGGAAGGGAGCACTTTGCAAGGTGCGGTCACCGAGACAGGCCTTCACCTGGGGCCCGGTGGCCTTCGAAGAAGGGGGCCGAAGTGTGTGACCCTGGAGCCAGAGGGGGGGGAAGCAGCCGTGGCCCAGGGGCGCCAGGGACCCCCGAAGCCGGCCCTGCAGGAAGGAGTCTCCCCGAGAGCTTCCTGAGGGCAATGGCCCGGGGACACCTGGATTTGGGGCTTCCGGCTCTGAAAGGTGAGAGAACCCTTTCCTGTGGTTTTGCAGTCGTTTGCGACGGCTGCCCCGGGACACCCACTCAGGGCCACAGCGGGGGGCCAGCGGGCACCAGTGCTGCCTGGGGCCAGGCCCAGCTGCCCACACAGGGCGCCCCCCCCCGCCGTGTCCCAGCAGCCTGGACACAGAGGCTTTGGTCCCGAGGGCCCAGGGCCCAGCCCTGCGGTGGGGGATGCAAATCCTCCCAGACCAGGAACCGGGTGCCAGGATTTGAATACGGCCTCTCCGAGCCCGTGGTCACGGCCTCGTCATACCCTGGCTGCCATCTGGGGACGAGGCCTGTGTGTGGCTCAGGAGGTAGGGGGACCAGACAGCAGCCCGTGGGAGCGTCCAGAGACAGCTCTCGCAAAGCCCCACAGACGGGGCCCTGGGAGTCCCAGGGGAGGGTCCTTCCCGCCCTGTCCAGCTTCCGGGGCTCCGGGTGTTCATTCCTGGGCTGGTGGCCGCGTCCCTCTGGCCTGTCTCTGCCCTCGAGTGGCCTCTGTGTGCATGTGTCTCCCCGTCCAGATCTCCCTCTTCTTACAGGGACCCTGGGCATTGGATCAGGGCCCACCCCCCTCCCCCATGGCTCAGCCGAGCTAGTCACGTCTGCAAAGACCCTCCTTCCGAGCAAGGCCACATCCTGAGGGTGTGGGGTGTGCATTCTGGGGGACACCCTTCAACCCCAAAGTACAGGCCGCGAAGTGGGGACGGGCAGAGGGCCCACGGGGACGGCCCTTGCTCCCTCGCCCCCGGCGCTGGCCTGCCCGGCCACCAGGAGGGTCATCTGTGTTTCCATCTGGACCCGTGCCCCAGACAGGGGGAGCACAGCTCCATGCACCCACTCTGGGGTGTGTGTGGGTTGCGGGTTCGGGGGCCTGGATAGCACCCACGTGCTCATACCCGTGAGCCTCAGGCAGGCTGGTGCAGAGAGGAGGCGGGGGGTGGGGGGATACCTCGGCCTGAGGTGGGTCCTGGGTGCTCCCAGGCCTTCCCTCACTGACAGGCCGCTGGTCCTGGGCAGGGGTGGGGGGTGCAGGGGGCAGACGCCAGGCAAATGGGGCCACCGAGGGGAAGGCCATGCAAATGCGTGGGATTTGCATGGGCAGGTGTGTGGCTTTATGCCCCCTTGTTCCTGGGGGGTGGGGCGGTGGGGCAACTGGGGTCCTGGGTGCCCCCTGGCTGGGGTCCCACCCCACTCTCCCGAGAGAAGA
>JAPYXV010000103.1:10885-21869 GCA_028533065.1 Trachops cirrhosus | reverse complement strand
CAAGTCATGAAAGGCAAGGACCTACATCCCAGATTGCTCTATCCAGTAAAGCTTTCATTTAGAATGGAAGGCCAGAAAAGTGCTTCTCAGATAAGGTGAAGTTAAAGGAGTTCATCATCACCAAGCCCTTATTTTATGAAATGTTAAAGGGACTGATGTAAGAAAAAGATCAAAAACATGTATAGTAGAATGACAGCAAACTCAAAATTATTGACAACCACACCTAAAACAAAAACAAGAAGAAACTAAGCAAACAACTAGAACAGGAACAGAACCACAGAAATGGAGATCACATGGAGGGTTAGCAACAGGGGAGTGGGAGGAGGAGAGAGGGGGGAAAGGTACGAAGAATAAGTAGCAATGAAGGTAGATAGAAAATAGACGGGGAGGGCAAGAATAGTAGGGGAAATGTAGAAGCTAAAGAACTTATGACACATGGACATGAACTAAAGGGGGAGAATGTGGGAGGGAGAGGGTGTTCAGGGTGGAGAGGAATGATGGGGGGTAATGGGACAACTATAATAGCATAATCAATAAAATGCATTTTAAAAAAAAGGTCACTGGTTCACTTTCTGGTCAGGACACAGGCCTGGGTTGCGGGCCAGATACTTGGTTGGAGGTGTGTGACAGGCAACCTATTGATGTATCTCTTATACCTTGATGTTTGTCTCCCTTTCTTTCCCCCTCCCCTCCTCTCTCTCTAAAATTAAAGAAATAAAATCTTTAAAAAAAATAAGCTAAGCTAAGGGCTGCGTTCTTTTCTGGAGGCTCTAGAGTAGAAACTGTTTTCTTCTAGAGCCCACTCACATTCCTGGGCTCATGGTCCCCCTTCCTCTGTCTTCAAAGCCAGCAATGGTGAGTCCAGTTCCTCTAACACTTCAAATTTCTCCTGCTCCTTCTTTCATTGTCCCATTTTCTTTCTCTCTATCTATATCTCTGTCTATCTCTTTCTTAGTATCTTTCTCTCCCTCTGACTGCAACCAGGAAAGGGGCTTGCTCATATGATTAGATTGTATCCACCTAGATTATCCAAAATATTCTCCCTACCTCAAGGTCCTTAACATTCTTAATCACATCTATAAAGAACATTTGGCCATCTAAGGTAACACATTCACACCTCTGGGGATTAGGACATGGATACTTTTAGAGGCTCTGCCTATCACAATATAAAAGAGGAGAAGGTACCCAAGTAGGAGCTAAAGGAGAAGACATATTAGTACAGGTCATAAAGCCAATGCTGATTTAATTAAGAGAAGTGCTAAAGGAAATTTTTAACTTTGATTATTCAGTTTACTTAGCACCACATATGAGGTTGAAAATGCCAGATTTTCTGAAGCAGGGAAAGGGGAGGTAAGAGAAGAATGGGTTATAATCCAGAAAATACTACAGACAAGCTTCTGTGTCCTAAAACTGTTGCTTTGATTTGGTGGTTTCAAAGTTTGGGATCATAAACACACACATGTTGCTTCTCTTTGGTAAGTTACATATTTCAAAAACAGCTCAAATTCCCTATTTTCCTTTCAGATGTGATGTTCCATTTACATGCCACAAGATGGCAGAGAAGAACAGAGAACAAATTCCTAAATCCAAATAAAAAAGAAAGAAAAACCTAAAAAAAAAACAACCAAAACCACCACACACCTTTTCCCTATACTTGAAGTCAAGTGCAGCCCTGTGGATAGAGGGCAAATCCAAACATCTTACAGTAGAAAAGTACCTCATTTTTAAAGGCTTCCAGAAACTCAATTGCACAATTTTCCTCAGATATTTGGGAAACCTGTTAAAAATGTCTATCAAGACAATATAGCCAAGATGAGCTTAAAATAGACAAATTCACAAGTTCAGAGAGAACTAAGAATAACTTTAGCTTAGAAAACCACCAAAAGCAGAAAAAAATAATAATCAAAAAACCAAAACCTAATGCCTTGACCTTGACCTCTCTCAGGAAACTTAATGGCTGCCTCCTGGTCATCCAAACTTGGCTGTCCCTAAAGCACCTCAAATTCAACTTGTCCCACACGAAACTCTTCATGTTCCACACTATCTTTTCCTTGTGTTCCTATTTCAGTTAAAAATACTATCATCAACCTGGTTGCCAAATCCAGACACCCTCAGGTTATCCTTGTTGTTTCAATAACCCTCAACTTGGAAAGAATCCCCTTTTTTTCATCATTGTTGCTGCTAGGAAGTCAACTATTAATCCAATTGTTCCTCCTTTGAAAGTAATCTACTCTTATCCTCTGAGATTTTTTCTTTGCCTATTATTTGTCTATGGTGTGTCTTGGGTGGATTTCTTTATCCTATTTGGGATTGGTGAGCTTCTTTAATTCATTCTAAAATATTTTAGTTATTACACATTCAAATAATGCCTCTGCCTCATTCTTTCTCTCCTTTTCTTATGTAATCCCAGTTAAATGAATGATAAATACTCTTATTCTACTCACCACACATCTTAATCCTTCTTCGTAGTATTTTCTTTTTGTCTCTCTTCAAAGCATTCTGAGTGATATCTTCTGATCTATCCTCTAATTCACTCATTCCTTTAGCTGTGCTCCATCTTCTGATAAACCCTTCAACTGAGTTTTTATTAAGTTATTTATTCATCATTTCTAGAAGTTCTATTTGGTTCTTTTCCAAATATTTTCCATTCCTTTTTATAATTTCCTATTCCCTGCATATATCTTTAGGCTTGTATTTTACCTCTTTAAACATTGTTGTTATGGAAGGCTAGGTTATATGACAATAATAAATGACTCTAAAACCTTCATGGCTATAACCATGAATATTTGTTTTTTGCTTTCTCTCTATATTCACTGTGGGTCAGCTGCAATACTGACTCACATCTTCTTTGCTATTGGATCAACACTGACAGATAAGCATTACCTTAAATATTAATGTTTGTCATGAGAGAAGGGAGAGTGTGGCCAAGCACATGCTGACTCTTCAATCTTTTGCCAAGAGGTGATATATGTCACTTCTGCTCACATTTCAAGTAAAATCCTCTTGAAAGAAGGGGTGCCATGTTTCATGAATAATAATAAAAAGTCTATCATAGCCCACCCTTCTTATTAAATATTCAGCCTCCCCATCACATACAAGTGTACTTACCTCCCTCCTCCAGAGAGAAAACCCTAAAATCCCATACAATCATTGCTTTGAGCACAAAGTCCAACATCTCTGAGTGATGTGTTCACCTCTACATCACTATATGAAGTTCATTTTAATCTAGATACCTTATAAACTAATAATACACATCATCTGTTGTTCCCCATCCAATATATATATAATAGTTAAATAGTCATAATAATTGCAATAATACTCCCACTCAGAAAAGAGAAATCACAATTATAAAATCCCACTGACTAGACAATTACAAGGGGTTCCTACTCTGTGGAGGAAAAATATATCTTGGATAGGTCTTCATTTCACTTCCCAGGAATGTCCCCTATTCCACTGTTCACCATGGTGTTCAGTCCTGCCCTCTGCCATGATGTTCCTTTTCAGTTATTCTTGGTCACTGGGAAGATGTCATTGGAAATAATGCCCTCTTTGGGGACTTAGTAACTTTTTCTGCATGTTTCCTTCCCATAGAACATTGGGGCCAACAGTGGCAGAATCTTTTAATCCATGATAGTGTTACTTCTGATGTATAATCACTTCTTAAAAACATTTCTTGATTGCCAAGAAATCAGCTAGCTGCAGCAAGCCTGGGCCCACACTGCAGACTTTCTTGGAAGGCTCTTGAGGAGATCCTGGCAAAATCAGGGGATGTCAGAGACACACAGGAAGAGACTAAGTGTAATGGCTTTAGGGAGAGGGACGATTTTCCCATGTGCCCCACCAGTACCACTAGCCCCACAGCACCAGTCTGAGAAGATGTGCTAGCTCCATCCTGCGAACTCACTGTGGCCCTGCCCTACCAAGCTCACACCCTTCAGAGGAGTCAGCTGGTTTATACCAGCCTGGGCCTGCATTGTGGTTTTTCTTGGAAGGCTCTCAAGGAGGTCCAGACAAACTCAGGGGACGTCAGAAATAGACAGGGAAAGACTAAGTTGTGTGGCTTTGGACAAAGGACATTTCTCCCTAGGCGCCCAGTCAGCACCACCATTCCTATGCAGAGCCTTCCCTCCATACGGCCAAACCTTAATCTGTTTTAGCCTGATAAGTTCTACTGGCCAAACTCTGACATCTCCCTGAGACCCAGCTCTACCACAAAGGTCCACAGACCCAAGGCAGGTGGCATTTGTCTTGGTGGCCACTGAAACTTTTGCTGAGTGGCCTTAGACCCAGCACTGGCATGGAGTTTAAATCTTTATCAACCTGGTGAACACTATTCATCCCTATCTGATGACTTAGATTTGCCTCATGCAACTCACATACTGCCAGAGGCTCTTTCAACTGGCTGAGCCTAACAGGCAGCCAATTAAGTGGAGGCAGTACCACGATGCCTTGGGCCTTTGCTGACCTGCCCCAGCTCAGCACTGGTGGAAGCTGGTCTCAGTATACAGCATGGCCTCCCCCATGCATAACCAGGCCCAGCAGAGGCAGTCACCAATAGCTTTGTAGCTCCTAACAGGTAGCCTATGGCCAGTTAGAGGCAGCATCTGACATAGACCTACACCAATACACCAGAAACCCCAAAACTAACACACCCTGTGCCTGGCTTCAGACCACATCAGAGCATGACCCAATTAGCTCCACAAGGTTTTGGCAGGCACCAGACCTTTCTGGGATGAATTCTGCTTCCTGGAGTCAATTCCCACACAGCAACTCATACACTATGGTCAGGGTCAACTTCAGTCAACAAGTCTGAGGGCCTGCCCCACAGGTAAACAGGACAATAGCAATCAAGACCAAACTACAGCCCTGGCCAAATAGCTCAGTTGGTTAGAGCATTGTCCCAATACACCAAAGTTGCAGGTTCAATCCCCAGTGAGGGCACATACAAGAATCAACCAATGAATGAATGCATGGATGAGTGGAACAACAAGTCATTGTTTCTTTCTCTCTCTCTCTCTCTCACTCTCTTTCCCTCCCTCCCTCCCCCTTCTCCTTCTCCTTCTTCCACTCCCTCTCTCTATCTCCCCCTCTCTCTCTCAAAAAGATTTTTTAAAAAAGACTAAACTACACAGAATGGCTAACACAACCCACAAAAGTGACATTCCTGTAGCACATAGCTAAGGTAATCAGGGAGACTACACCTCTAGCCCCACAGGACACCTACTACATAAGTACAACATACAAAGTCTAGGAGACATAGGAGATCTACCTAATAACACAGAAATATATACACAGAGGCAGCCAAAATGGAAAGACAAACAAACATACCCCAAGTGAAAGAAAAGAAGAAATCACCCCAGAAAGACCTAAATGAAATGGAGACAAGCAATCTACCAGACATAGTTCAAAATAATGTATATAAGGATGTACAATGAACTTAGTGAGAATTTCAACAAAGAGATAACAAGCATTTTTAAAAACCCATAGAAATCATAAAAAAGAACCAATGTACTCTTCAGATATTGAAGAGTACAATATCTGAAATGAAGAATACGCAGGAAGTAATCAAAAGCAGACTAAATGAAGCAGAACATCGAATCAGCAATTTAGAAGACAAGGTAGCAGAAAACAATCAGAGCAGCAGAAGGAAAACATTTTTTTCAATGAGGCTAGGCCTTGGCCAGGTAGTTCAGTTGTTTAGAGCATTGTTCCAATATGCCGAGGTTGTGAGTTCGATCCCCAGTCAGGGAATATGCAAGAATCAACCAATGAATCCATAAATAAGTGAAACATCAAAATCAGTGTTTTTCTCTCTTGTTCTCTCTCTCTGTCATCAAGACATTTTTAAAAATTAAAAATGAGGATAATATAAGAAACTTAGAGAGTAATATCAAGTGTAATAACACCCACATCATGGGGTACCAGAAAGAGAAGAGAAATAGCAAGGGACTAAGAACATATTTGAAGAAATAATGACTGAAAACTTCCCTAACCTGGTGAAGTAAAAAGACACACAAGCCCAGGAAGTGCAAGAGTCCCAAAGGAGATGAACCCCAAAAAGCCCACATCAAAACACATCATAATCAAAATGACATAGGTTAAAGACAAGAGAGAATCTTAAAAGCAGCACGAGAAAGATATTTAGTTACATACAAGGAAGCTTCCATAAGACTGTTAGCTGATTTCTCAACAGAAACATTTCAGGCCAAGATGGGATTGACATGAGATATTCAAAGTGATGAAAAGCAAGGACCTACAACCAAAACTACTTTCCCCAGCAAGGTTATCATTTAAAATCAAAAGACAGATAAAGAGCTTCCCAGACAAGAAAAAGTTAAAGGAGTTTACTACCACCAAACCAATATTACAAAACACTTTTCTTTGTCTATAATAAAAAGAAGGAAAAAAACTGAGGAACATAGTTATAAAGATTAAATAGCAATAAATTCATACCTATCAATAGTCACTAAGTGTAAATGTATTAAACGCACCAACCAAAAGATATAGGGTAGCTGAATTGATAAGAAAACAAGACCCAACCCTGGTTGGTGTGGCTCAGTGGATTGAGCATCTGCCTGCAAACCAAAGGGTCACCAGTTCAATTCCCAGTCAGGGTACATGCCTGGGTTGTGGGCCAGGTCCCCAGTGAAGGGTGCATGAGAGGCAACCACACATTGATGTTCCTCTCCCTCTCTTTCTCCCTCCCTTCTCCTCTCTAAAAATATATAAATAAAATCATTTTTAAAAAAAAGAAAATAAGCTCTGGCTGGTGTGGCTCAGTGGTGGAGTGCTGGCCTGTGAATCAAAGGGTAGCCAGTTCAATTCCCAGTCTAGAGCACATGCCTGGGTTGCCGACCAGGTCCCCAGCTAGGGGCACATGAGAGGCAACCACACACTGATGTTTCTCTCCCTCTCTCTCCCTGTCTAACAAATAAATAAAATCTTTTTTAAAAAAGAAAGAAAATAAGACCCATATATATACTGTCTACAAAAGACCCATGTTAAAAGATACACACAAAAAGTAAAGAGACAGAAAAAGATATTTTATGCAAATGGAATGAAAAAAAAAACCCAGGTTATTAAGACTTGTATCTGACAAAGTAGACTTTAAAACAAAGCCAATAATAAGAAACAAAGAAGGACACTACATAATGATAAAGGGAGTGGTCCAACAAGAGGATATAACCCTTGTAAACATTTATATAACCAACACGGAAGCACCTAAACATGTACAGCAAATCTTGATGGATGGAGGGAGAAATCAAAAGTAATACAGTCATAATAGGGGACTTTAACACCCCATTGAGATCAATGGATTGGTTTTCCAGACAGAAAATCAAAAAGGAAACACTGGTCTTAAATGAGACACTAGATCAGATTAATTTAATTATTTTGAGAGCATTTCACCCCAAAACAGCAGAATATACATTCTTTTCAAGTACACATGGTGCATTTTCTAGGATAGCCCACATGTTAGGCCACAAAACAAGTCTCAATAAATTTAAGAAGACAGAAATAATTTCAAGCATCCTCTCTGATCACAGTAGTATAAAAATTAGAAATCAGTTACAAGAAAAAAACTGAAAAACACACAAACATATGGAGGCTAAATAACATGTTAACTAAACAATCAATGGGTTAACAATGAGATCAAGGAAGAAATCAAAGATATCTTGAAACAAAAGAAAATGAAAACACAACAACTCAAAACCTATGGAACAGTGAAAGCAGTCCTAAGAGGGAATTTCATAGCAATACAGACATACCTCAAGAAACAGAAAAATCTCAAATAAAAAATCTAACATTATACTGAAAGGAACTAGAAAAAGAACAAATAAAGCCCAGAGCAAGTAGAAGAAGATAATAAGTATCAGAGCAGAAATAAATGAAATAGAGTCAAAAAACAATGCAAAAGATGGATGAAACTGAGAGCTGGTTCATTGAAAATGTGAACAAGACTGATAAACCTTTACCCAGGCTCATCAAGAAAAAAAAAAGAGGACCCAAATAATAAAATTAGAAATGAAATAGAAGTAAAGCTGACACAACATAAATACAAAGATTTATAAGAAAATATTACAATTATATTTCAACAAATTGAACAATCAGGAAGAAATGTGTAATTTCCTAGATATATACAATCCTCCAAGACTGAATCAAGAAAAAAGAAATCTGAACAGACCAATTACAACCAATGAAATCAAAGCAGTAATGAAAAACTCCCAACAAACAAAAGCCCTGGACCTGATGGCTTCACAAGTGATTTTACCAAACATTCAAGGAAGAAATAACATCTATCCTCAAAATAGTACAAAAATTTCAAGAGGAGGGAAGACTCCCAAGCTCATTTTACAAGGCCAGCATTATCCTATTTCTGAAACCAGATAAAGACACTACAAAGAAAGATAATTGTAGGCTGATACCCTGATGAACATAGATGCCAAAATCCTCAACAAAATATAAGCAAACCAACTTCAGCAATGCATCAAAAAGATTATATACCATGAAGAAGTGGGATTTATGCCTGGGAAGCAAGGTTGGTACAATATCCACAAGTCAATTAATGTACCACAGGAAAAAATGAAGGATAAAAATCATATGATCACATCAATAGATGCAGAAAAGGCATTTGACAAAATCCAGTACCCATTTATGATAAAAACTCTCAGCAAAGTAGGAAAAGAGGGGAAATACCTAGATACAATAAAGGTCATATAAAACAAACCCATACTTAAAGGGGAAAAACTGGAAGCATTTCCCTTAAGATCAGGAACAGACAAGGATGTACACTTTTACCACTGGAAGTCCTAGCTACAACAATCAGACAAATAAGAAGAAATAAAAGGCATCTGAATTGAAAAGGAAGAAGTAAAACTGTCATGATTTGAGATGACATGATACTCTTCAAAGAGAAATCTAAAAATTCCACAAAAACTATTAGAACTGATAAATGCATTCAGTAAAGTAGTAGGATCCAAAATAGTCATAAATTGGCTGCATTTTTATACACCAAAATGAACTAAGAGAAAGGGAAACTAAGAAAACAATCTCATTTACAATTGCATCTAAAATAAAATAGCTAGGAATAAATTTAACCAAGGATTTTTAAAGATCTGTATTCAGAAAATTGTAAGAAACTGAAGAAGATACAAATAAATGGAAGCATATGTCATGCTCATGGATAGGAAGAATTAACATCACTGAAATGTCCACACTCCCAAAAGCAATCTATGGATTTGGTGCAATTCCTATCTAAATACCAATGGTATTTTTCACAGAACTAGAACAAGTAATTCAAACATTTATATGGAACTATTCAAGACCCCTAATAGCCATAGCAATCTTGAGAAAGAACAAAGCTGGAGGTTTCAGGCTACCTAATATCAAACTATACTACAGGCTTATAGTAATCAAAACAGCATGATAATGGCACAAAAAAACAGACACATAGATAATGGAACAGAATAGAGAGCCCAGAAAATAAACCCACACCTATACAGTCAATTAATATATGACAAGGGCAGCAAGAATATACAATGGAGTAAAGACAGCCTATGTTGAGAAAACTGGACAGACACATGCAAAAGAAAATGAAACTAGACCACCATCTTACATCATATATAAGAATAGACTCAAAATGGATTAAACACTTAAATGCAAGACTCAAAACTATAAAACTCCTAGAATATAGGCAGTAAAATCTCTGACATTGCTCTTAGCAAAATTTTTTCTGATGTATCTCCTGAGGCAAGGGAAAGAAAAATACAAGTAGGACTACATCAAACAAAAGAGTTGTTGTACAGCAAAGGAAACCATCAACAAACAAAAAAACAAGCTACTGAACAGAAAAAGATATTCACCTATGATATATCTGATAAGGGGCTGATATCAAAATTTATAAAGAACTCATACATCTCAACACCAAAAAAATAAAGACTCCAAATAAAAATAGGCAGAGGACCTGAACAAATACTTCTTCAAAGAGGACATAGAGAAGACCAATAAACATGAAAAATGCTCAATATCAGAGAAATGCACATTAAAACCACAATGACATATCACCTCATACCTGATGGCTACCATCAAAAAGTCAACAAACAAATGTTGGCAAGGATTCGGAGAAAATGGAACCCTCATCACTGTTATTAGGAATGCAGGTTGGTGCAGTCACTATGGAATATAGTATGGAGGTTCCTCAAGAGATTAAAATTGGAACTGCCTTATGATCCGGTGATTTCATTTCTGAGTATATATCTGCAGAAACCTAACAACCTAACTCGAAAGAATATATGCACCCTTATATTCATTGCAGCAGCATTATTTCCAATAGCCAAGATATGGAAGCAACCCAAGTGCCCATCAACACATGAGAGGGTAAAAAAGCTGTGGTACATATATAAAATGAAATATTACTTGGCCATAAAAAAGAATGAAATTTTACCATTCACAACAGCATGGATGGACCTAGAGGGTATTATGCTAAGTGAAATAAGTCAGACAGAGAAAGACAAATACTATATGATTTCATTTATATGTGGACAAATTGGTAGTCACAAAATAGTCATGGAGATATGAAGTATAGCAGAGGGAGAATAGTCAATAATATTGTAATAAGTGTGTATGGTTTTAGATGGGTACTAGACATATCAATTCTTAAGTTACATAAATGTTTAAACACTATGTTGTATACCTGAAACTAATGTAATATTGTGTATCAACTGTAATTAAAAAATAAAAATTTATTTTTATAAAGACCTCAGGATAGGGAAGAATTTCTTTTTAATTTATTTTTTATGTTTTAATATATTTTATTATGATATTACAGTTGTCCCATTTCCCCCCCTTCATTCCCCTCCACCCTGAACACCCTCTCCCACCCACATTCCTCCCCTTTAGTTCATGTCCATGTGTCATAAGTTCTTTAGCTTCTACATTTCCCATACTATTCTTACCCTTCCCTGTCTATTTTCTACCTACCATCTAT
>JAPYXV010000103.1:0-10785 GCA_028533065.1 Trachops cirrhosus | reverse complement strand
AATTAAAAAGAAATTCTTCCCTATCCTGAGGTCTTTATAAAAATAAATTTTTATTTTTTAATTACAGTTGATACACAATATTACATTAGTTTCAGGTATACAACATAGTGTTTAAACATTTATGTAACTTAAGAATTGATATGTCTAGTACCCATCTAAAACCATACACACTTATTACAATATTATTGACTATTCTCCCTCTGCTATACTTCATATCTCCATGACTATTTTGTGACTACCAATTTGTCCACATATAAATGAAATCATATAGTATTTGTCTTTCTCTGTCTGACTTATTTCACTTAGCATAATACCCTCTAGGTCCATCCATGCTGTTGTGAATGGTAAAATTTCATTCTTTTTTATGGCCAAGTAATATTTCATTTTATATATGTACCACAGCTTTTTTACCCTCTCATGTGTTGATGGGCACTTGGGTTGCTTCCATATCTTGGCTATTGGAAATAATGCTGCTGCAATGAATATAAGGGTGCATATATTCTTTCGAGTTAGGTTGTTAGGTTTCTGCAGATATATACTCAGAAATGAAATCACCGGATCATAAGGCAGTTCCAATTTTAATCTCTTGAGGAACCTCCATACTATATTCCATAGTGACTGCACCAACCTGCATTCCTAATAACAGTGATGAGGGTTCCATTTTCTCCGAATCCTTGCCAACATTTGTTTGTTGACTTTTTGATGGTAGCCATCAGGTATGAGGTGATATGTCATTGTGGTTTTAATGTGCATTTCTCTGATATTGAGCATTTTTCATGTTTATTGGTCTTCTCTATGTCCTCTTTGAAGAAGTATTTGTTCAGGTCCTCTGCCTATTTTTATTTGGAGTCTTTATTTTTTTGGTGTTGAGATGTATGAGTTCTTTATAAATTTTGATATCAGCCCCTTATCAGATATATCATAGGTGAATATCTTTTTCTGTTCAGTAGCTTGTTTTTTTGTTTGTTGATGGTTTCCTTTGCTGTACAACAACTCTTTTGTTTGATGTAGTCCTACTTGTATTTTTCTTTCCCTTGCCTCAGGAGATACATCAGAAAAAATTTTGCTAAGAGCAATGTCAGAGATTTTACTGCCTATATTCTAGGAGTTTTATAGTTTTGAGTCTTGCATTTAAGTGTTTAATCCATTTTGAGTCTATTCTTATATATGATGTAAGATGGTGGTCTAGTTTCATTTTCTTTTGCATGTGTCTGTCCAGTTTTCTCAACATAGGCTGTCTTTACTCCATTGTATATTCTTGCTGCCCTTGTCATATATTAATTGACTGTATAGGTGTGGGTTTATTTTCTGGGCTCTCTATTCTGTTCCATTATCTATGTGTCTGTTTTTTTGTGCCATTATCATGCTGTTTTGATTACTATAAGCCTGTAGTATAGTTTGATATTAGGTAGCCTGAAACCTCCAGCTTTGTTCTTTCTCAAGATTGCTATGGCTATTAGGGGTCTTGAATAGTTCCATATAAATGTTTGAATTACTTGTTCTAGTTCTGTGAAAAATACCATTGGTATTTAGATAGGAATTGCACCAAATCCATAGATTGCTTTTGGGAGTGTGGACATTTCAGTGATGTTAATTCTTCCTATCCATGAGCATGACATATGCTTCCATTTATTTGTATCTTCTTCAGTTTCTTACAATTTTCTGAATACAGATCTTTAAAAATCCTTGGTTAAATTTATTCCTAGCTATTTTATTTTAGATGCAATTGTAAATGAGATTGTTTTCTTAGTTTCCCTTTCTCTTAGTTCATTTTGGTGTATAAAAATGCAGCCAATTTATGACTATTTTGGATCCTACTACTTTACTGAATGCATTTATCAGTTCTAATAGTTTTTGTGGAATTTTTAGATTTCTCTTTGAAGAGTATCATGTCATCTCAAATCATGACAGTTTTACTTCTTCCTTTTCAATTCAGATGCCTTTTATTTCTTCTTATTTGTCTGATTGTTGTAGCTAGGACTTCCAGTGGTAAAAGTGTACATCCTTGTCTGTTCCTGATCTTAAGGGAAATGCTTCCAGTTTTTCCCCTTTAAGTATGGGTTTGTTTTATATGACCTTTATTGTATCTAGGTATTTCCCCTCTTTTCCTACTTTGCTGAGAGTTTTTATCATAAATGGGTACTGGATTTTGTCAAATGCCTTTTCTGCATCTATTGATGTGATCATATGATTTTTATCCTTCATTTTTTCCTGTGGTACATTAATTGACTTGTGGATATTGTACCAACCTTGCTTCCCAGGCATAAATCCCACTTCTTCATGGTATATAATCTTTTTGATGCATTGCTGAAGTTGGTTTGCTTATATTTTGTTGAGGATTTTGGCATCTATGTTCATCAGGGTATCAGCCTACAATTATCTTTCTTTGTAGTGTCTTTATCTGGTTTCAGAAATAGGATAATGCTGGCCTTGTAAAATGAGCTTGGGAGTCTTCCCTCCTCTTGAAATTTTTGTACTATTTTGAGGATAGATGTTATTTCTTCCTTGAATGTTTGGTAAAATCACTTGTGAAGCCATCAGGTCCAGGGCTTTTGTTTGTTGGGAGTTTTTCATTACTGCTTTGATTTCATTGGTTGTAATTGGTCTGTTCAGATTTCTTTTTTCTTGATTCAGTCTTGGAGGATTGTATATATCTAGGAAATTACACATTTCTTCCTGATTGTTCAATTTGTTGAAATATAATTGTAATATTTTCTTATAAATCTTTGTATTTATGTTGTGTCAGCTTTACTTCTATTTCATTTCTAATTTTATTATTTGGGTCCTCTTTTTTTTTTCTTGATGAGCCTGGGTAAAGGTTTATCAGTCTTGTTCACATTTTCAATGAACCAGCTCTCAGTTTCATCCATCTTTTGCATTGTTTTTTGACTCTATTTCATTTATTTCTGCTCTGATACTTATTATCTTCTTCTACTTGCTCTGGGCTTTATTTGTTCTTTTTCTAGTTCCTTTCAGTATAATGTTAGATTTTTTATTTGAGATTTTTCTGTTTCTTGAGGTATGTCTGTATTGCTATGAAATTCCCTCTTAGGACTGCTTTCACTGTTCCATAGGTTTTGAGTTGTTGTGTTTTCATTTTCTTTTGTTTCAAGATATCTTTGATTTCTTCCTTGATCTCATTGTTAACCCATTGATTGTTTAGTTAACATGTTATTTAGCCTCCATATGTTTGTGTGTTTTTCAGTTTTTTTCTTGTAACTGATTTCTAATTTTTATACTACTGTGATCAGAGAGGATGCTTGAAATTATTTCTGTCTTCTTAAATTTATTGAGACTTGTTTTGTGGCCTAACATGTGGGCTATCCTAGAAAATGCACCATGTGTACTTGAAAAGAATGTATATTCTGCTGTTTTGGGGTGAAATGCTCTCAAAATAATTAAATTAATCTGATCTAGTGTCTCATTTAAGACCAGTGTTTCCTTTTTGATTTTCTGTCTGGAAAACCAATCCATTGATCTCAATGGGGTGTTAAAGTCCCCTATTATGACTGTATTACTTTTGATTTCTCCCTCCATCCATCAAGATTTGCTGTACATGTTTAGGTGCTTCCGTGTTGGTTATATAAATGTTTACAAGGGTTATATCCTCTTGTTGGACCACTCCCTTTATCATTATGTAGTGTCCTTCTTTGTTTCTTATTATTGGCTTTGTTTTAAAGTCTACTTTGTCAGATACAAGTCTTAATAACCTGGGTTTTTTTTTTCATTCCATTTGCATAAAATATCTTTTTCTGTCTCTTTACTTTTTGTGTGTATCTTTTAACATGGGTCTTTTGTAGACAGTATATATATGGGTCTTATTTTCTTTCTTTTTTAAAAAAGATTTTATTTATTTGTTAGACAGGGAGAGAGAGGGAGAGAAACATCAGTGTGTGGTTGCCTCTCATGTGCCCCTAGCTGGGGACCTGGTCGGCAACCCAGGCATGTGCTCTAGACTGGGAATTGAACTGGCTACCCTTTGATTCACAGGCCAGCACTCCACCACTGAGCCACACCAGCCAGAGCTTATTTTCTTTTTTTTAAAAATGATTTTATTTATATATTTTTAGAGAGGAGAAGGGAGGGAGAAAGAGAGGGAGAGGAACATCAATGTGTGGTTGCCTCTCATGCACCCTTCACTGGGGACCTGGCCCACAACCCAGGCATGTACCCTGACTGGGAATTGAACTGGTGACCCTTTGGTTTGCAGGCAGATGCTCAATCCACTGAGCCACACCAACCAGGGTTGGGTCTTGTTTTCTTATCAATTCAGCTACCCTATATCTTTTGGTTGGTGCGTTTAATACATTTACACTTAGTGACTATTGATAGGTATGAATTTATTGCTATTTAATCTTTATAACTATGTTCCTCAGTTTTTTTCCTTCTTTTTATTATAGACAAAGAAAAGTGTTTTGTAATATTGGTTTGGTGGTAGTAAACTCCTTTAACTTTTTCTTGTCTGGGAAGCTCTTTATCTGTCTTTTGATTTTAAATGATAACCTTGCTGGGGAAAGTAGTTTTGGTTGTAGGTCCTTGCTTTTCATCACTTTGAATATCTCATGTCAATCCCATCTTGGCCTGAAATGTTTCTGTTGAGAAATCAGCTAACAGTCTTATGGAAGCTTCCTTGTATGTAACTAAATATCTTTCTCGTGCTGCTTTTAAGATTCTCTCTTGTCTTTAACCTATGTCATTTTGATTATGATGTGTTTTGATGTGGGCTTTTTGGGGTTCATCTCCTTTGGGACTCTTGCACTTCCTGGGCTTGTGTGTCTTTTTACTTCACCAGGTTAGGGAAGTTTTCAGTCATTATTTCTTCAAATATGTTCTTAGTCCCTTGCTATTTCTCTTCTCTTTCTGGTACCCCATGATGTGGGTGTTATTACACTTGATATTACTCTCTAAGTTTCTTATATTATCCTCATTTTTAATTTTTAAAAATGTCTTGATGACAGAGAGAGAGAACAAGAGAGAAAAACACTGATTTTGATGTTTCACTTATTTATGGATTCATTGGTTGATTCTTGCATATTCCCTGACTGGGGATCGAACTCACAACCTCGGCATATTGGAACAATGCTCTAAACAACTGAACTACCTGGCCAAGGCCTAGCCTCATTGAAAAAAATGTTTTCCTTCTGCTGCTCTGATTGTTTTCTGCTACCTTGTCTTCTAAATTGCTGATTCGATGTTCTGCTTCATTTAGTCTGCTTTTGATTACTTCCTGCGTATTCTTCATTTCAGATATTGTACTCTTCAATATCTGAAGAGTACATTGGTTCTTTTTTATGATTTCTATGGGTTTTTAAAAATGCTTGTTATCTCTTTGTTGAAATTCTCACTAAGTTCATTGTACATCCTTATATACATTATTTTGAACTATGTCTGGTAGATTGCTTGTCTCCATTTCATTTAGGTCTTTCTGGGGTGATTTCTTCTTTTCTTTCACTTGGGGTATGTTTGTTTGTCTTTCCATTTTGGCTGCCTCTGTGTATATATTTCTGTGTTATTAGGTAGATCTCCTATGTCTCCTAGACTTTGTATGTTGTACTTATGTAGTAGGTGTCCTGTGGGGCTAGAGGTGTAGTCTCCCTGATTACCTTAGCTATGTGCTACAGGAATGTCACTTTTGTGGGTTGTGTTAGCCATTCTGTGTAGTTTAGTCTTTTTTAAAAAATCTTTTTGAGAGAGAGAGGGGGAGATAGAGAGAGGGAGTGGAAGAAGGAGAAGGAGAAGGGGGAGGGAGGGAGGGAAAGAGAGTGAGAGAGAGAGAGAGAGAAAGAAACAATGACTTGTTGTTCCACTCATCCATGCATTCATTCATTGGTTGATTCTTGTATGTGCCCTCACTGGGGATTGAACCTGCAACTTTGGTGTATTGGGACAATGCTCTAACCAACTGAGCTATTTGGCCAGGGCTGTAGTTTGGTCTTGATTGCTATTGTCCTGTTTACCTGTGGGGCAGGCCCTCAGACTTGTTGACTGAAGTTGACCCTGACCATAGTGTATGAGTTGCTGTGTGGGAATTGACTCCAGGAAGCAGAATTCATCCCAGAAAGGTCTGGTGCCTGCCAAAACCTTGTGGAGCTAATTGGGTCATGCTCTGATGTGGTCTGAAGCCAGGCACAGGGTGTGTTAGTTTTGGGGTTTCTGGTGTATTGGTGTAGGTCTATGTCAGATGCTGCCTCTAACTGGCCATAGGCTACCTGTTAGGAGCTACAAAGCTATTGGTGACTGCCTCTGCTGGGCCTGGTTATGCATGGGGGAGGCCATGCTGTATACTGAGACCAGCTTCCACCAGTGCTGAGCTGGGGCAGGTCAGCAAAGGCCCAAGGCATCGTGGTACTGCCTCCACTTAATTGGCTGCCTGTTAGGCTCAGCCAGTTGAAAGAGCCTCTGGCAGTATGTGAGTTGCATGAGGCAAATCTAAGTCATCAGATAGGGATGAATAGTGTTCACCAGGTTGATAAAGATTTAAACTCCATGCCAGTGCTGGGTCTAAGGCCACTCAGCAAAAGTTTCAGTGGCCACCAAGACAAATGCCACCTGCCTTGGGTCTGTGGACCTTTGTGGTAGAGCTGGGTCTCAGGGAGATGTCAGAGTTTGGCCAGTAGAACTTATCAGGCTAAAACAGATTAAGGTTTGGCCGTATGGAGGGAAGGCTCTGCATAGGAATGGTGGTGCTGACTGGGCGCCTAGGGAGAAATGTCCTTTGTCCAAAGCCACACAACTTAGTCTTTCCCTGTCTATTTCTGACGTCCCCTGAGTTTGTCTGGACCTCCTTGAGAGCCTTCCAAGAAAAACCACAATGCAGGCCCAGGCTGGTATAAACCAGCTGACTCCTCTGAAGGGTGTGAGCTTGGTAGGGCAGGGCCACAGTGAGTTCGCAGGATGGAGCTAGCACATCTTCTCAGACTGGTGCTGTGGGGCTAGTGGTACTGGTGGGGCACATGGGAAAATCGTCCCTCTCCCTAAAGCCATTACACTTAGTCTCTTCCTGTGTGTCTCTGACATCCCCTGATTTTGCCAGGATCTCCTCAAGAGCCTTCCAAGAAAGTCTGCAGTGTGGGCCCAGGCTTGCTGCAGCTAGCTGATTTCTTGGCAATCAAGAAATGTTTTTAAGAAGTGATTATACATCAGAAGTAACACTATCATGGATTAAAAGATTCTGCCACTGTTGGCCCCAATGTTCTATGGGAAGGAAACATGCAGAAAAAGTTACTAAGTCCCCAAAGAGGGCATTATTTCCAATGACATCTTCCCAGTGACCAAGAATAACTGAAAAGGAACATCATGGCAGAGGGCAGGACTGAACACCATGGTGAACAGTGGAATAGGGGACATTCCTGGGAAGTGAAATGAAGACCTATCCAAGATATATTTTTCCTCCACAGAGTAGGAACCCCTTGTAATTGTCTAGTCAGTGGGATTTTATAATTGTGATTTCTCTTTTCTGAGTGGGAGTATTATTGCAATTATTATGACTATTTAACTATTATATATATATTGGATGGGGAACAACAGATGATGTGTATTATTAGTTTATAAGGTATCTAGATTAAAATGAACTTCATATAGTGATGTAGAGGTGAACACATCACTCAGAGATGTTGGACTTTGTGCTCAAAGCAATGATTGTATGGGATTTTAGGGTTTTCTCTCTGGAGGAGGGAGGTAAGTACACTTGTATGTGATGGGGAGGCTGAATATTTAATAAGAAGGGTGGGCTATGATAGACTTTTTATTATTATTCATGAAACATGGCACCCCTTCTTTCAAGAGGATTTTACTTGAAATGTGAGCAGAAGTGACATATATCACCTCTTGGCAAAAGATTGAAGAGTCAGCATGTGCTTGGCCACACTCTCCCTTCTCTCATGACAAACATTAATATTTAAGGTAATGCTTATCTGTCAGTGTTGATCCAATAGCAAAGAAGATGTGAGTCAGTATTGCAGCTGACCCACAGTGAATATAGAGAGAAAGCAAAAAACAAATATTCATGGTTATAGCCATGAAGGTTTTAGAGTCATTTATTATTGTCATATAACCTAGCCTTCCATAACAACAATGTTTAAAGAGGTAAAATACAAGCCTAAAGATATATGCAGGGAATAGGAAATTATAAAAAGGAATGGAAAATATTTGGAAAAGAACCAAATAGAACTTCTAGAAATGATGAATAAATAACTTAATAAAAACTCAGTTGAAGGGTTTATCAGAAGATGGAGCACAGCTAAAGGAATGAGTGAATTAGAGGATAGATCAGAAGATATCACTCAGAATGCTTTGAAGAGAGACAAAAAGAAAATACTACGAAGAAGGATTAAGATGTGTGGTGAGTAGAATAAGAGTATTTATCATTCATTTAACTGGGATTACATAAGAAAAGGAGAGAAAGAATGAGGCAGAGGCATTATTTGAATGTGTAATAACTAAAATATTTTAGAATGAATTAAAGAAGCTCACCAATCCCAAATAGGATAAAGAAATCCACCCAAGACACACCATAGACAAATAATAGGCAAAGAAAAAATCTCAGAGGATAAGAGTAGATTACTTTCAAAGGAGGAACAATTGGATTAATAGTTGACTTCCTAGCAGCAACAATGATGAAAAAAAGGGGATTCTTTCCAAGTTGAGGGTTATTGAAACAACAAGGATAACCTGAGGGTGTCTGGATTTGGCAACCAGGTTGATGATAGTATTTTTAACTGAAATAGGAACACAAGGAAAAGATAGTGTGGAACATGAAGAGTTTCGTGTGGGACAAGTTGAATTTGAGGTGCTTTAGGGACAGCCAAGTTTGGATGACCAGGAGGCAGCCATTAAGTTTCCTGAGAGAGGTCAAGGTCAAGGCATTAGGTTTTGGTTTTTTGATTATTATTTTTTTCTGCTTTTGGTGGTTTTCTAAGCTAAAGTTATTCTTAGTTCTCTCTGAACTTGTGAATTTGTCTATTTTAAGCTCATCTTGGCTATATTGTCTTGATAGACATTTTTAACAGGTTTCCCAAATATCTGAGGAAAATTGTGCAATTGAGTTTCTGGAAGCCTTTAAAAATGAGGTACTTTTCTACTGTAAGATGTTTGGATTTGCCCTCTATCCACAGGGCTGCACTTGACTTCAAGTATAGGGAAAAGGTGTGTGGTGGTTTTGGTTGTTTTTTTTTTAGGTTTTTCTTTCTTTTTTATTTGGATTTAGGAATTTGTTCTCTGTTCTTCTCTGCCATCTTGTGGCATGTAAATGGAACATCACATCTGAAAGGAAAATAGGGAATTTGAGCTGTTTTTGAAATATGTAACTTACCAAAGAGAAGCAACATGTGTGTGTTTATGATCCCAAACTTTGAAACCACCAAATCAAAGCAACAGTTTTAGGACACAGAAGCTTGTCTGTAGTATTTTCTGGATTATAACCCATTCTTCTCTTACCTCCCCTTTCCCTGCTTCAGAAAATCTGGCATTTTCAACCTCATATGTGGTGCTAAGTAAACTGAATAATCAAAGTTAAAAATTTCCTTTAGCACTTCTCTTAATTAAATCAGCATTGGCTTTATGACCTGTACTAATATGTCTTCTCCTTTAGCTCCTACTTGGGTACCTTCTCCTCTTTTATATTGTGATAGGCAGAGCCTCTAAAAGTATCCATGTCCTAATCCCCAGAGGTGTGAATGTGTTACCTTAGATGGCCAAATGTTCTTTATAGATGTGATTAAGAATGTTAAGGACCTTGAGGTAGGGAGAATATTTTGGATAATCTAGGTGGATACAATCTAATCATATGAGCAAGCCCCTTTCCTGGTTGCAGTCAGAGGGAGAGAAAGATACTAAGAAAGAGATAGACAGAGATATAGATAGAGAGAAAGAAAATGGGACAATGAAAGAAGGAGCAGGAGAAATTTGAAGTGTTAGAGGAACTGGACTCACCATTGCTGGCTTTGAAGACAGAGGAAGGGGGACCATGAGCCCAGGAATGTGAGTGGGCTCTAGAAGAAAACAGTTTCTACTCTAGAGCCTCCAGAAAAGAACGCAGCCCTTAGCTTAGCTTATTTTTTTTAAAGATTTTATTTCTTTAATTTTAGAGAGAGAGGAGGGGAGGGGGAAAGAAAGGGAGACAAACATCAAGGTATAAGAGATACATCAATAGGTTGCCTGTCACACACCTCCAACCAAGTATCTGGCCCGCAACCCAGGCCTGTGTCCTGACCAGAAAGTGAACCAGTGACCTTTTTTTTAAAATGCATTTTATTGATTATGCTATTATAGTTGTCCCATTACCCCCCATCATTCCTCTCCACCCTGAACACCCTCTCCCTCCCACATTCTCCCCCTTTAGTTCATGTCCATGTGTCATAAGTTCTTTAGCTTCTACATTTCCCCTACTATTCTTGCCCTCCCCGTCTATTTTCTATCTACCTTCATTGCTACTTATTCTTCGTACCTTTCCCCCCTCTCTCCTCCTCCCACTCCCCTGTTGCTAACCCTCCATGTGATCTCCATTTCTGTGGTTCTGTTCCTGTTCTAGTTGTTTGCTTAGTTTCTTCTTGTTTTTGTTTTAGGTGTGGTTGTCAATAATTTTGAGTTTGCTGTCATTCTACTATACATGTTTTTGATCTTTTTCTTACATCAGTCCCTTTAACATTTCATAAAATAAGGGCTTGGTGATGATGAACTCCTTTAACTTCACCTTATCTGAGAAGCACTTTTCTGGCCTTCCATTCTAAATGAAAGCTTTACTGGATAGAGCAATCTGGGATGTAGGTCCTTGCCTTTCATGACTTG